>JAJEKB010021543.1:2460253-2519358 GCA_022393335.1 Macrotrachela quadricornifera | reverse complement strand
AATAAAGTTCAAATAACATAAATGAATAATTTTATAAACTGAAAGAGCCGCAGATTTTTGAGGAGGATTAGTGACGATTGTAAACGGCCATGTACGATAATGAATACGATCGTTTACTGAAGCAACACATTCGTATATGATGTGTATATTTCTCCGTATACGCTCACTGAAATATACAGTCGTATACGGAGCGTATATAATATGTTGATCGAAATCGAAGATTGAACGTCAAGATTGAAAAACATACGTTGGTGTTAGATCCTTAAATAATTTACATTATTTAAAATGATTAAGAAATATTTTATTAACTTTGATGTATATTCGAAATTTTGTTTTTTCGAGCTTCATTAGAAGTTGTATTCTCTTCGATCAAGTGTATCACATACAACTGTTTTTTAATTTATTTGTAGGTTCATAATAATCGATGATAGATTGTTGCTAGAAAAAAAATGATATAGAAAATGAGCATGGTTATAAAATTGTTATTTTACATTATTGCCATTTAAAATATAATAACCTTTATTATGAAAATATCAGTAGGTAAATAAAATAAAAAGGTCGTTTTTGTCCCCGATGAAATCTTGATATTTCTGTACCATACCATCAAAGTTGATCATTGGTTGTTCACTCATATCTAAAATAAAATATATAGAAAACTTTTATTATCACAATTTGTTAAACAATTTCTTTATTCAAATACATCTTTCTATCATACTATGTCTCATTTATCGAATGGTAAAGATAGAAAAAGAAACAAATATTTATAATTTTCTTTTCATGTATAAAATTCTTTCGTTCTTTATTACACGCTCTACTTCTAGGTCTGCTACCAGATTTACTCCATTATAGTGCCTAAAATATGCGTAATAAAAATGCCTATTGTTATATAACGAAGAATATATTAATCATCGTTTCCAGAAGATGATGATAATGGATATTACTGTTACGTAATGAGTAGAATTGAATGTCTACTTCTTCAACATATATCGTTCATTTTAATTGTAATTATTATTAAATTTTTATTCAGTATTAATATAAATTCGAAAGATTTCTCGTGATTTTCGTTTAATTAAAACAAAAATAAATATTTGAAAAAAATTAGTTTTAAAAAAAGGAATCTTTTTGGAAAGAATATGAAAAAAAATTACAATTATAAAAATGTTTATATTCTAATGAGTATTTATTCTTTTGTTAGTTGGATATAAATACAAAGAATGTTTATTTATCATTAAAAAAAAATCATTTGATTTAGTTTGTGCTAATTCATACAATATTTGTTTGACATAAAACATATCTGAATGATTAATTGGTCAAGTTTAACAAAGATGTATTCTCTTTCGATCATTAGCAGACATTTAAGTAAGATCATATTCCTTTAAATATATTTCAACAAATGTTTCATTTAAAAAAAAAGAAATAAATTGTTATAACTATTTTGAATATTCTATCAACAGAGAAAATTTTATTATCATCAAACAACAATTTAACATTTGAACTGTCTTCACAAGATATTTCTAATAATGAAAATGAAATTCATTTTACTTTATCTGTCTCAGAGGTCGAAACGGGGCGGATTTTTCACTTTCCGCCCCGCCGCGTCCCGACCTGAATTTTTTTGTCCCCTCGTCCCGAAAAAACTTTTTCCTGTCCCGCCCCGACTTCATAAGATATATTTACGATTTGAAAATATAATTTATTTAATTATACAATTAGTGGTGGAGCCAGGGCGGGGCTGGAGGGGCTCAGTTTCCTTCAGAAAAAATTCTTGACTCCGGCACTAGTTTCAGCGAGCTATGATATAGGATATTTGTGAATTATTTCAATTTGAAATCAATTTAGGCGAAGGAATTTGAATATGCTAGGATAATCAAATAAGGTAGATGTTACGGAAAAAACTGATCGCGTATTCTCAGCCTCAGCTAGACATTCACTCTACAAACATTGTATAATCATCAAAAATAAAACTCTAATTCGAGTTCTTTGCTCTCGATTAAATCTGATCAAGTTCATTACAGATATCTAGTTATATTCAATTGTTTGACATATCATATTTTGTAAGTCTGAACTCTGATTTGTTTGAACGCATGGATCGACCAGCATTTATGACGTTTTATCCACGATATTTATCGCTGTATGATTGTTCTTTTAAGAAACCAGAATTAAATGTCACTCAAATGTTGGGATTTAATAAGCAAGTACCGTACTGTAACTCGGCTGGAATACAGATGACTTCACCTCAGATCACCATTATTTTAAAAATAAAAGTTAATTTTTTTCATTTAGAATTACCGAAAGCTCCTGAACATTCTTCGGATGGTGTAATTGCATAGCTATTACTGTTTATCTTACTGTAAGCAAATAACACTATGTCTGCTCAATGATAGAATCATTTGACAATTGCTCAAAAAACTTAAACTATCATTCATCGCAGTATCGATAGGCTTGCCAAATCAACGTCTATTCGTTTAATATGAGCTCAACTTTGAAACCAATACATGCATGTCGTTTCAATTCCTTTTGAAAAGTTACGGGGCATTTATTAATAAGCTCACTAAGAAATTTAGAAAAAGAGAAACTATTTAAAGATTGTTATAAATGGAGTAGATTACATTGAGCTCTGGTAGAAATTTTTGTCGACTATGAATGTCATTTTATGATTGATGCCTATGAAGACTAAACAACAGGATTTCAAGCGATCACTTTATCTTTTAACATATGTCTGTATCAATCTTATTCAAAAGATTTCACGTGTAGTAATCAACGAAGAAAAATCTTTATATTAGAATCGATCTCGAACATAGATTTACGATCCTGAAATACTCTTCGATCAAAGTTAAAATAATGAGTTCATCAAAAATCAGTGAAAAGTTCAATTATTAAACTCCGATTTGTCTTTGAATTCACATCTTTTTCTCACGATTACATTGCATAGAGTTTTTTATCTTAATCTAGCCGAATGCATTCTCCAATTGGTTTAGGTACATAAATATACAGACGAACTTCAAGAACAACCATACGTGCAAAACTACCAACTAATTTTAACCCATATAATATCTATCCTACACTCCAGAAAACAGATTGTTATTTTCTTTAAAAAAAGCCTTCTGCAGACAAAAAAACATTTTGAATGATATCCAAACTCTTATGATACGAATCGATCCCTCGAATCCGAAAACTTTTGCTGAAACTCCTTGCCCTCAAGGTTTTGCTATATGTATGTTCATGTGTTTTTTTGACTTTTGACCTGCGACAGACAAACAAACGCATTTTACTTTTTTTTCATATCACCCTGCGTTCAGTCGAAGGAACAACTCTAAGGCTATGTTCGTCAATTATTGAAAAAATTTCTTAAAAGCTTAGATAAGTGAAACATGTTAAAAGACATGATTAATTCTTTCGTTAAATCTTGTTTTTTTGTGCATGAATCAGTCATTTTTAGATAACAGAATTTATTTACGGTTAAACGTAAATCGATATACAATAAGTCAGAGCTTTGAATAGACTTATTCGATCTTTTCTCGATAGACATTCATCACTTATTCATCGCGAAATATATGAAAAGAATTAGTTTTAATCCATTAGATCCGATATCATCGACCAGTGGTCGACGCTGTAGTTTAACGAGAAACTGTATAGAAAAGCATTTTCTTTTGCTTTTTTGTTGGCAAGAAGTTAAACACAAGGTGTCATCTGTTCTATGTTCAGTACTTTATTTGAATCCTTTATTCCATATCATAATGCTTATTATCGAAACACTCAAGACAAGAAAAAATTATCGCAGTTAGAACAGAAAGTTTTTACTTTGTTTGTTGCCACATTGCTCGCTTCACTTGACTATCGGACCCTTTCCGTTGCATATTAGCCAATGCACCGTCTGCAAACAATGTGCGTAAGTTCTTCTTTTTCTTTGAGCTTGTGATCAGCAAGCTTACGTTTTCGCTTGATTAGCTGGTTTTTATCTCACATCCAGCTTCAACTTCTCAAACGGCATACAAGTCCAAATCTAATGAAACAACTTTTTTCACTCAGTTTTTGACGTAGAACTAAATTTTTTACCGTCTTTTTGAGTCAAACATCAGTCATATTGAAATAAAAAGTATATATTCGTGATCAATTTTCCAAGCTCTATCAAAACATAAATAAACGAAAGAAAATTTCATTCAAATTTTGCATTTTCAATAACTTATATTTCTTCTTTAAAATATTTAACAAAGGAAATTTTTTTTCTTGGAAAGTAATATGTGTATTTCTAATTGTGCCATACGTATTATATATATAATCAATTTTTGTTTTATTACGATTTAATTCGCTTTACTTTTCTAATTCACTATGCATGAGTGAATAAATATTCAAATTGGTTTTTGACTCACTACTGTGTATTAGTTATTTTTACCTTGTTGATGTCGGAAAAAAACCCAAATCGTACTTCCTATATCGACGCAATCAGGAACACCTATATATAATATGCACGATTAATTATATACTATCTAAGAATATGTAAATTATCACTTCCTTACACGTGATTCCCTTTCGTTTTTTATATTCAATAATGAACGTATATGTTTAGAAAAGAAAACGTTTTATTGATTTATTCAAATATTGTAATTATAATTTTGATTTCTATTTTTTTAGTCTGAAGCACTAACTGTGCAAGTGAATAGATATATAATTTTACACACACCAATACTTTTCTTGGCTATTTAATTCAAATTATGAAAAATTTTTTTTCATACTCAGGTAAGATAAATCATTTCGTATCTAATTTCTCGCATTACTTGTTGGTTTATGCGAGAAATTAGAGAAAAAATTATAAAAAATCAATGCGATAAAATGATGATGAATATGGCCCTACTTTTAATAATGTTCTTGCTTTCTGTTTTATAAAAATATGATTATTTCTATTACTTTATATGTCCTTAGAGTCAAACAAAAGCTTAACATATAAATAAAGATCAAAAATGAAATGAATTGTTCTTATCATTCAAAAAAACATTGAAGCTTATTTTTACTTGGAATATTTTTTTGTATTTTTCTATATTTATTTATCTTTAAGGTAACAAAGCTTTGAATACTTTATTGCCATCAATATATACAAACAAATTCAATGTTTTCACATCAAAAAATGATTCAGTTCAAGAACAACTTCATCAAACTATGGAAAAATATTTTCAGTCTACTATTACAGGAAAAGGCAATATTAAATTTCTTGCATCAACAAATCCAGACGGTATTAATATCTATATTGATCATAACGATTATTTACATTTATCTTTTCATCCACAATTAAATAATATTATTGTTGAAAGTGAAAAACAACATAAATTAACTCAAAAACAAGGATCAGATAATATGATGTCTGGAGTATTTTTAAAACAAGATAGTCTTCAATATCAAGTATCTGATATATTAGCAAAGAAAATACTTCGAAAAGAAAGTGTATATTTAGCTCAAAGTGGATATTTGGCTAATTTTAGTTTACTCAAAGCTATAGTTATTCCATCTAAAACTCATGTTTATATTGATAGTGGTGCACATGAATCACTTTGGCAAGGGGCCAGTCATGGTATTCTTCATAGGATTAAACATAATTCTTTAGAAGATTTGAAAAAAAATTTGGATAAGTATGGAAGTGGAATTATTGTTGTTGATTCTTTATACTCATCAAGAGGTTCTATTGCGGATCTTGTTGAAATTTGTAAACTCAAAGAACAATATCATTGCATATTAGTAGTTGATGAATCTCATTCAATTGGTTTGTATGGACCACATGGACGTGGTCTTGCTGCATTAACAAATGTAACCGATTCTATTGATTTTGTGACTGGTAGTCTTGCTAAAGCATATTGTGTTCGTGCTGGATTTATTGCTGGTCGTACAAAAGATGTTTTATATGCAAGAGAATTATCATCATCTGCTGTATTTAGTAGTACTCTAATGAGTTGGGATTTACAACGTCTTCGACGTGCGATAGAGATTATTTATCATGCAGATAAGGAACGAGAGAGACTTCTCAATATTTCAACAATCATAAGTAATGCTGCATTAGAATTAAAATTTAATGTTCCACAACCAATATTGCCAAGTCCAATTCTATGTCTTCTTGGTGGACCATACGAATTTACTAAAAAACTTCAAATTTATTTTGAAAATGCCGGAATATCACCTGCTATTTTTATACCACCTGCAACGCCAAATAATCGATCTATATTGAGATTAACTTTCCATGCTGGTTTATCTGATGAAGATGTCATTCGAATAATCGATACACTCAAATTTATTGCTAAAAAACGGCTAGAATTTCCATATACATTCAAAGAACCTATACATAAATCATGAATAAATCGAAAAAAAAATCAGACCAATATAGAATGCGTTCAAGAAGTTCCCATACTGGTTTTATTAAAAATCATCAAAACACATTACAATTATTTATATATTTGCTCTTTCTCAAAACACTGTCCCTTAGCTAAAATACACCTTTATCGACGCTCTATAAGTTTTTTTTTTGTATAACTGCTATAAAGTCATCTTCAGATACATTAGTCAAACACTAATGTATTAATAAATCTAATAAGCTTCCATGGTGCTAATGTCTTTCTTTGAAATAATATTTTAAAATAGGAAACAGAAAATAATCACTGGAAACCAGATCCTAAGAATAAGATGGATGACGAAGCAATTCGTATTTTAAATTGTAAATAATATAAGAAACAAGATGTTATGTGTATGATCGAACATTGTTATATTGAAGGATTACGCCAGCTGAAATTAAATCTTGTGATTGGTTTTTAATTTCTTGATAATGTTTATTCGCCAAACTATTTGCACAATTTGTCTTCATAATTGTCACATCGACTGGTATACGTGGGGCGTGAATCAGCTCTCTTCCGTTGTTATGATGATTGTTTTGATTCAATTAGTTTGAAAATTAAATACATAAAAAGCATGTTAGAAGTGTTTAACGAAAATGAAAGCGTAAGAAGTGTATATTTCTATTATATTATTTTAGTTAAAGATGTATAATGCATTTTGACGTCGTTGAAAATTTTCTATACGTTTTAACATTTTTGTTTTATATTATGTGTCTGATTGGGTAGTCCTTGAAAAAATATCAATTAATAAGATAATGAAAGAATGGAAAAAGTTCTCACCAAAAAAATAATCAACACATAGTAATGGAATATATGCTTTTCTTCTGAAAAAGAAAAATTCTTCTCTTCTGCTAAACATAGAAAAATAATGTGCATATTCTAAAGGTGTATATACAGTATCTGATCGTTGGAGATCAATATTTTTAATTAAGGAAGTGGCTATATACACATATGTGTATATAGCCGTTTCGCTATGTACACACAGGTAGATATAATCAACATATTATTTAATATAAAGTCATATTATAGTATTATATGTATTTCTTGATTAATTAAAATTAAATATCTAAACTTTTTCATAATTTTATTAATATTTTATTACGTACTAATAAAGTATAAATCAAATAGTACAACCACACAATTATAAAAAAAATTAAGTCAAATAAAGATCAACAACTCACCAGCATATCTGGTGCTTTCTCTCTTTGGTTTTAAACGAAATAATTAAATTTCATTATTTTAGATAGAAAACATGATAATCACGTAGCGTTAGCGGTTAGCTTCCCTCTTAATTATATCATTTTTCTATGGATCACTTATAACAAGAAAAATTTTATATTTTCTTTTCTTTAGTTAATTGGCTTAAAAATAGGAAGCTGAAAAATAGAAAAGGTCAAATGGCTTGTTATCGGAGAACATAGCCTTTATTAAGATCAATCGATTAATAATCCTTACTTTAATCTTTTTCTCTATTGAACTTATTAATAGTTTTACAAATCAAATGAAGTGAAATGATAATTTTTATAATAAAATGGATCGATTTAATATAACTTCGTTTATAGTACCAAATAAATACTATTATATCATTAAAAAGTCTATCATAATCATTCTCAATATCTATTACAAAAAGGTCTATGCTGCTATTAGAGTTCAATCTCAGTATATTGTTTCGTACTTATCGTAGTTCTTCGACTAGAAAAATAAAGCAAGATAAAGATTCTTGCTTTAGAAAACAAATCGATAGTTGGGCACATTTTGAGAAAAAATTATAAAATTGGTGCATTATTTTTAATCAACCAATGAATATAAAACGTCCTTCAATGAAATATAATGGAAAAACAATGAGAGAATTATTTAACTGTGTTCGATGCGAAATATAATATATGTATGTCATAATAGATGTCCTGTTCGAAGACATAAAAGAAGAATCAAGATCAAACCAAGAATTGGCTCGGTTACATTGTGAATTTATTTTAAAATAAAATGCTATACAAAATTAAATAGAATTGTTTTTATGAATAATTAAAACTTAACTCATAATGATCTAAAAAAGAGAAAATTTATGAGAATTATTCAGTTATAACAGATAAAGCATTAGAGATAGAGATGTTTCATCTTTAATGTTTTACGATGAGATATCTTTTACGTGGTCACTATGTTAAATTTTTTGAAAATAATGATATTTAATTATTTCGTTTAAAACCAAAGAGAAAAAGCACCAGATATGCTGGTGAGTTGTTGATCTTTATTTGACTTAATTTTTTTTATAATTGTGTGGTTGTACTATTTGATTTATACTTTATTAGTACGTAATAAAATATTAATAAAATTATGAAAAAGTTTAGATATTTAATTTTAATTAATCAAGAAATACATATAATACTATAATATGACTTTATATTAATTAATATGTTGATTATATCTACCTGTGTGTACATAGCCACTTCCTTAATAATATTCTATTAGACGATATTAATTATAATAGATTCTAATTAATATTTTTGACAAAAATGTTGTCGTTTTCTGCATAAAGAATATGCTATGTATTGAATTAATATGCTCGAAAAATCCTGTATTTTTCAAATTAATACATTCTTCACGATTCGATTTTCTTAGAAAGTGTCTATCACAGATTCATTCTTATGTACATTTACCTATTGATAAATGTAGTGATTCAGTAAAAACTGAAGTGTAGTGAAGTTTATGGGTTCGAGAGCAGAAATGACGCAAAATTGATCAAATAGAAAGATATAAGAGACGTTTTGATGATATCTACAAAGCTGTCCCATTCAGCAACTGTAGTAGAAACCGAGAAAATCAATAAATTGAATAAATCCATCATGGAATCACAAGTTATTCTTGATTACAAACAAGAGAGATAAGGTAGTAATTTATTAGATCAACTATCAACATACTATACATGTCTCAGACGCTCAATGAAATAGTATGAAAAGGTGGTATTTGAATTGATATTTAGAACTGCAGTAGTTGATAGTTATCTAATTTACAAGGAAAATTATGTCTCAAGTAACATGACTATTCTGTAGTTTCTTGAAAGTCTTGTGCGATCTTTACTCCTTGGTACACTATTCTCGAAGCTGAAACCGAAGAAAAAGAAGGAGCTGCTGTTATGAGAAAGTTAGGCAACAACAATCAAGAGAAACAAGTGTAATAGAAGTGAAGAAAACTAAAACTTTTGTCTTGATGGTTTTAATGAGAAGCATTACGCAATGTAATAAAGGATCCAACTATTGAACTAGATGGTGTAAATGAAGGAATATATGGCATTGTTTTTGTTATTTTCCTTATAAAATATGCCGTAACCCACAGGTGGGTCTCATCGCGATGAATATGTTAACCTAAAAAAAAATAAAATAAAATAATTTTATTTTATATTGTTTTATTTAAAGTATTACCTTGAAATTAATATATACACAATAATATGATCATATTTATTATTTAAATACGTGTATGAAAGATATATGAATAAAGATATAAACAGTTTCTCCAGAATCTTGTGTTAATTTTTTCTATATGAAATAGTATGCTGTTGAAAAATAAGATTATGTTTATTAATTAATTAATTAAAAAAACTAAGATGGTGATGATATTTTCATTACATAATTTGTTTTTATTATTTTCGGAATTATATATTTATTTTAAAAACAAAATCTCATTTATTCAAATATAAAAAGAAATATTAAATATGAGAGATTCGATTCGAAATTTTTATGTTTATTTCCCAATTGATTAATTTTCACACTTCAAAAATAATTTATGTTTTAGATATGATTATATTCTTTAATAAAGTTTAATTATAAATTACACAATATAATGATCATTTATCATACCATTTGTACTCGATCTTGACAGAGAATGACTTCGTGGTTTATTTTTTTCTACGATTTCGTTATAACGATCATCTAGTATTTTCATATATCGGTGTTTTGCAAGAGGCACACGCCAATGCCAAATACTCATTATTAAATGTATAATTATATATAAACCAAGAAGAACAAAGAATACTATTCGATCAAGCCATGTCCAACGTGAATCGGGATTTAATGCATCGTAATGATCCCGAATAAAAACAATAGTACCAATTGTTGCATGCCAACCACAAAGAACAACCAAAACAACAATAGACATAATAGCATATCGATCAATTGTCGTTAAATAAGGTATATTTGGCTATAAAAGAAAAACATTATTTTTTTAAGTATATCTTGGATTAATTAAATGATAAAATCTTGATCTTTTTTTTCCTAAAAGATATGTTATGAAAAGCTCTACAAAAAAAATGGTAATAACGACTTTGATGTTTTGTTTTTCTATACTCAAAGTGAAAAGTATACATGAGAATTCTATTTTCCACAATGTCCGTAAACTTCACATGGAAAAATCCAAAAGCGTTCACCGTTAAAAGGTCTACAAAATCTGAATAAAGATATTTTTATTTGTTTTGATGCCTTTTTTAGCTGAATAAAAGTAGCGATGTACAATATATCATTATTTTCCAACATATCAAGTGTAACAAAAATATTACAAACTTTTTATGAATTGCCTCAGTGGTTCAAAACAGAATTTCATATGTATCAAGAATGTTTATCGATAATCATCTGATCGTTGTGTTTTTCAGTTTAATACTCTGAAAGTCATCATCTTTTAACTACTTAAAAAAATTTTGACACACTAAATATATACAACAATTTACCAAAGATTTGCTAACAGTCCATCGAAAAGCAATCGATGTAAGCAAAAGTGTACATGTTATACTAATCCGATTTTGAAGTGTACTACAATAGAAAAATAAATTCTTGAAAAAAAATCTAGAAGATTTTAAAATCTATACTTAGGTGGAATAGAAAATGAGCTAAAGCTTATTAATGTTATTAAAAATATTAGACAATAACCATTCCAATAAAAATATGATGATCGACGAGCTAATAAAATAAATATATGAAATAATATCACTATCAGAATTTTTTGAAATTGAAAAAAGCAAGTAATGATCTACATGTAAACTTTCGTAAATAAATGATTATTTACCTGCATGACAAGAAACTATTAAAATTGATCGTTTTCTATCATGTCCTGGTGTATCTATTTCATGATCGTCATCATTTTGAAATAAAAATCCTTTAATAAATTTAGTTTTTGTTTCAACATGATTATATAATTTCCATTCTTGTTGATCAAAAAATGCTTCATGATTAATACCTGATGGTCGATTTGTATTAGCTTCTAAAATAACTTCTGTATCAAATAGAATTGATCCAATTGATATATTTAATTCTTGTATATCATTTGGAAAATGATGTAAATCAAATTGTGAATAAAAATATCCATGAATATCATGAAATTCATGAATTTGTATTTGAGAATTTATTTTTTTCATACTATATTTTATTTCTTTATCATGATCTCGACTTATATTAAGAACAAATAATCGTGGATGCCAATTCTTTTCAAAATAATCTTCCGGAAGTTTAACTATTTTTCCATTGTCTAATTCAATTTGATCATTAGTTGAAAGAGAAGAAATAAAATTATTTTGATTATCTTTAGAGGATAAAAACCATTGAGCTTCGATAACAATATGAGCTTCAAATTTTTCCTTTTGAGTATCAAGTTCACCTATAAATTATTAAAAATAATTTCATTCTATCAAATCAAAAGAATTTACTAAAAAACCTAAAAGATCATTAGAATGATAAATTCTTAACAAGACATACCAATTCGCAGAAAAATAAGACGAATGACAACAGGAATCGCACTATTGTGTTCGTTAGGATCTTGAAGAATATCCATCTTACGAATAGCTATGAGATACAGAAAACACAATTAATAAGTAACTCAATGTTTTTTTAAGAATTTTTATTCTGAGTAGGAACGTAAATCTATTGTTGGAAGAATAAAAATATAGTATAAAGCACAATAATCATAAATTCGGAGAAGGGAAGGACTCCGTCACTGGATAAAACACTGAAATAACCGTTCAATAAAATATTATTGTACTTAAATTTATCGTTAATAGATAAGATAACCTATAAAATATATATTTTATATTACCCTTTTCTAGCGTTGAAACCATTTTATTGTATATTTTTTTTGTGATTTGTATTTCTATTAGTTTTACTTGATATAATCGATAATCATAATGTATATATATATATGTTTTTCTTTCTATTGCCTCTATGCCGCGTTACGTGTATAAATGTATTTTAAAACTCAGTTCTTTTTCTTTATGTAAATATGCATGTCCTTCGTACTTATTGACACTCTGTAGAATAATTAACATGCAGTATATAAATTCACATGGTGACGAATAAAAAGTAAATGAGTGTGAAATATATATGTATATATATATATATATGGTCGAAAAACAAATTATTCGAATAATACTGAAGCACAATATAAGTGATTTTTGACAAGTGGCAAAATATTATTTATATCTCAAGTATTGATAACTGATAAAGAAACCTTTATCGACAAGTTTCTATTTATGAAAGACATTAAATAAATATATATTTTTCAAGATGGTTGTTCGTAGAGTGCAAATGTATAAGTAAAGATTTCGTATTAAAAAATCCTTCAAATAATACTAAAAAGTAAAAGAATACTTGAACTAGTCGTTTTTAATTTCACACTATCAACACTTCTCATGTGCATATGGATGTACAAGAGTGATTTTTGATGGTATCATTTAATAAGATCAAAAAATATTTCGTCAATGATATTGAAATCATAAAAAAAAACGAAAATCAATTAGTGATAGTTGATTGTTAGGTATCTCCATAACCAGCAATTCTTCTTTTCATATATAATAAAGAAATGCAGTCATGTGATCGAAACATTTATTGATTGTCTCATTAATCCACATTCCAATAACACTATCTAATCTTCAGTGAATTGAGCACATAGACGGCAAATAGTCTTTCAATCATTCGATAATGTGCTGGCGAATCATAATGATAATATCGAAGCCCTAATGCTCGAAGATTTGAAGAACAATATCGCCTTCATTGCGAGTAAAAATATAAGCCAACGAATGGAGATGAAGTGCTTGATCGAGCAAAGTTTGTCGTCGCGACTAATACTCATTGTTATCTATAATAATACGAACTGAAGCCAATTGATCTAATGTTAAAACCATAGACCAGTGATCATCATTCAACGACATACTGATAAAAAAATTGTGAATACTAGAAAAGCATCCCAGAAAAACATTCACATAGTTTCGAAATGAATCATCAAAGTATACAATATTATGGAAATTATCCGATACTCAATAGTCTCGAATGTCTGGGCAAATCCATTTGGATAATTTAAATGTGCTCACTCACTTCTGTATTGCACCTAGGTTATCAAACTCACACGGTAAAATGTAGAGATTACTCTCTTCACTATTGCTTCTTAGGTAATAATCACATCGAACAAGCAACTGACGTTCTTCAAGTCAGAAAGAAGTTCGAAATGAATCAAGTAGATCATCCACTTGTTTATTGGTCACATTATCATTCAGAAATGTGAAATTTATTCCAAAGTCGAAAGATTCGCGTTCGGTAAAAAGATTTACAATGATATCTTACCATTCATATCCATTCGAGTAAATTTCAAATATTTCGAGCGTTCACTGATATAAACTAGGTATATTTTTCAAAACATTCTTCAACGAATATGATGAACCATTGAATTAGAGATTCAATGTAATCACTGATGATGCAATAGTTGACAACAATCGACCATCATCTTCCCATGATGTATGTTTCACGAGACGAATATGATCCACATCATTCAATGAAACATTCTTTAAAGCAGAAGATTCAATAGTAGACGAGACTTATCAAAATCATAAAAAATCTCTTCATGCTGAGTATAGAACATATATAGTCCGAATGGTGATGGATAAATTTGGGTAGTTAGAAGATATACTTGATCAAGGAACGCATTTCATCTACACTAGACTCATTCGATATAGTCAACATCACATGTGTGAGTTGAGCAAGATAGAAAGGTTCTAATCATTGTTCATTGCAAGTTTCTTTTAAATCAATGTGAATGAATGAGAGTGATCACAAATGAAACCATAAGAAAGACGAAGTGAAGTGACTCGATCAAAAATTAATGGTAGATATTGTGTAGAAATTAGATCGAAGTCCAACTAGGAGTTGGATCGGAAATTAAGGTGCTATTTTCTGAATTCGACAAAGAGAAGTGTGTCACAACAAGAGTTGAGACCGTTAAAGACACAAAAAAGGTTAACGGTACCGAAAAATTCTAATATACCCAGCAAAATTTCATTGGTTAACGATTTCAAATTCCTTTTAGTTTTTTTTCAGACATATTGTCAAAAAACAAGGTTCAAGAAGATTTTCATACCATCATTAATTATGTATGTCTAGATTAGGACATTGATTTCTTTTATTTCACACTAGATAAGACGAATAGTTGATAAAACAAACTTCACGCAATTGTTGAACCATTATGACAAAATAAAGCTTATTATCATTCTAGATAAAACTATGTAGGTGCGAATTAATTTGTCTGTTTCGTATTTGACAGCCATTGATTATAGTGTGAAATACATGGATATCTCAAAACAGATGTTTGTGAAAAATGACAAGTAGAGTCTTTGTATAATTATTCATCGGTCAAGCTTATCCTTAGTCAGGAATGATAATCAATATGTATCATTTCAACCAGTAAAATATAGCACTCGAATCTTGAATATTGTCTTGGTAGAACGAAGGTCTGATGACTTATCTCCGACATTCATTGAAAGAAAGTCAGATTGAAATGTAATAGAAAAATTCTTCAACATGGAATATTTGGCATATGACAAGAATATTTTTGAGGGAAACAAATTGACGAATAGTTTCATATTATCAACAATCTCTTTACAATTCTAAGGAAACTTCTGAGAGAGTTTCTGAAAAAAACCCAAGGGGGAAAAAGCAAAATTTTTGATTGCCTAGATTGCCAATGATTATTATGCTCCTTTTATAAGGAAAAATCACCTATTCGAGTTATTTTCAGCGAAGATAAGAATTGTGTCTTGGTACATTATATGAATACGACGATTTTATCAGTGAATTTTCAGAGCAAAACAGAATGTATGAATAATAACAGTTAGATAAATTGCTATCAAATTTCAGCAATGAAGATAAAATCAGATACAAATCTCTAGTGTCTTGCTGAAGGGTTAAGTGAAGATGAGTTAAATGAAGTAGCAAATATCAGTGCCTCTGATGATGAAGGAGTATAAATTGAAGGGCACGATGATGATACACTTGCTGTTGGTAAAGTGGATAAGATGGTGTTTGTGGGGTCAAACAAAGTGAGCTCGACACGTAAACTCGAAATTTCGAGCTCACTTGCGCATCCATATTTTACCAATCAAATTCCATCCATGTTTTAAGATTTACAAATCAGTATCTGATAGCTCTAGTCACTAACTAGCTATTAGTTAATTACTCATTGATCGTCATGAGTACTTGTGAATATTTATGAGTAGTTACTCGTTGATCATCAATCAGTACTCATTGATGATCAATGAGTAAGTACTCAAAATTACTCACAAGTACTCATGATGATCGTTGAGTATCATTGATCATCAATGAGTAACTACTCATAGATACTCAAAAGTACTCACAATTACTCATGATGTTCAATGAGTAATTAATTAATAATTAATTAATGACTAGAGCTATGGGTATGCCTGCTAAACAGCTTCTTTGTGGTAAAAACTGTCACACACTTAGGCCTACTATTTGCTATGAAATATAAAACATGGACTGATTCCAGTGGTAAAATGTAGACAGGCGTGAAGTAAGCTCGAAATTTCGAGTTTACGGCCATTCGAGCTCACTTTTTATGACCGTTTGTGGCTAGTAGAGCTGAAAAAGTGATCAATTAAATTTAATGGCATTACTGATCAGTAATTCAAGTTCTAGTTAAAGGACAGGAGTTACATTGCTTAATGTAATGCATGTATACTTTGAAAAGTATTTAGTTGTTCAGATTTAAGTTATAGTATGTCAGTGCCACCTTTACATCCGAGAAATAAGTTAATTTCATTCCGTGCTTGAAAAGCAAGCAACTCAATCTCTTGCTTTCCAGAAATTTGATGAATTAAGTCACAAAAAGCGTCATCATAAAGAGCCAAAATACCAGCACGGGCGAGTGGAAAAAGTTGAATTTTTGATTGGTTTGAATGATCGATGATCAGAGCCAGAGCGAAGAGGTCAGAGTAGGGGGTAAGTATATCCAAAACGGAGAAACGTCAACAAATTTTTTGCCTGACTCGATTTTTGGAATTTTTTCCATTTGCAGCACCTAAGTTTCTCTAAAAAACAGAGTTGAAGACCTTTCTTTTTTTGCACTTCACTTGGGTTTTTTAGGAGTACTATCTGTTCCAGCAACTGGTCTCTAGTCTCGTGGTCCAGCCGGAGATCAGAGATAGTACATCCCAAAATCGGAGACAACATTTTCCAAAATTGGGGAAAATTCCAGTAATATTTTCCAAACGCAGGGGAAATGGTAATACCCTGATTGCGCCGGCTCTGCGAATGATTATTGGTGATTAGGGGTGGAGCGTTCCCCGTTCTTGGAACGGGAACGAGGGTTGCGTTCCCGTTCCAAGAACGGGGAACGCATCCTATTTTACATTTTCCAGCATTTTTAAACATACTAAACTACTTATATTTGTCTTTTTTTTATCTTTTTGCGTAGAAATGTTTATGCGTTTCCCGTTCTTAGGAACGGGAACGCAATTACCGTTCCCGTTCCTAAGAACGCGGAACGGAATATGCATTCTTCGTTCACAGGAACGGGGAACGCATCTCATGCTATCTGTTACTAGGAAATGAGAAATTCAAAATATGTTCAGATTTCTTAAAAATTTGAATTTGAAACGTGCTTCGCTCTCTAAAACTGTTAATAATCTTTTGAATTTTTGAAGTTTTTCAGGAAAAATCAAGATGCTGTTCAAACGGATAAATCATTAGCTTGACCCAGATTGGCCATGTCCCTTTATTCCCGCGTGCTCAACTATTGAAGCAGATGTTGCGTTCTCCGTTCTTGGAACGGGAACGGTACTTGAGTTCCCCGTTCTTGGAACGGGAACGATACTCGCGTTCCCGTTCCTCAGAACGGAACGGGAACGCTCCACCCCTATTGGTGATTGCCAATAAGGTGAACATTTTAAATTAACTTAAAATTGAGTTTTTTTACATAGAATTTGATACTGGATTTATGTTTCTTCTATTTAAGGCTTAATCTACTTAAAATTAAATGCTAGTGATTGTCTTACGCAAATGTCAAATAACTTTGAGATTTTCTTTACTCTAGTATCGGCATATAATGGCGTTCTTCGGGCCGTATCAAAGATGTTCCCTACTCTTCCTTACGTTGGTTCGAGCAGGGCTATGTTTTATCCTTACAATAAGTGAAAAAAATTCCACTAAAATCTGATTGTTCAATTAAGAAAAGCCCTCAACTAATCAGATGTTAGTAGGATTTTTCTCCTCTATTATAAAGATAAAGTATAGACTTGCAAGGCCGATCTCGAGATTAGTGGTAGTCGTCTTTCATATGGTCCGAACAGCACTATGGTATGTTCATACCAGGGCTCCGCGTGGGATGGGATAATCCCATCCCATCCCATGGGACAGATTTTTGTGGAGAACGTCCCATGGGATGGGATGGGACAGCAAGGTTTGAGGATCCTCCCATCCCATGGGATGAAATTTTTTTTTAAAATCCCATCCTATCTCATGGGATGAGAATTTTTTAGCCTTTCATTTTATCTCGTGAAATCTGTACTTTCTGTAAAAACTTTCTACTGATTGAGAAAAAAATTCCTTCAATATAGATGTCTCATTTGATGGTTTGAACTTCGAACAAAACAATTAGAAAAGTATTTTTTATTAGTCTTTAACT
Source organism: Macrotrachela quadricornifera (assembly GCA_022393335.1). Taxonomy (NCBI): domain Eukaryota; kingdom Metazoa; phylum Rotifera; class Eurotatoria; order Philodinida; family Philodinidae; genus Macrotrachela; species Macrotrachela quadricornifera. The sequence continues at coordinate 2,501,044 of JAJEKB010021543.1, read as the reverse complement.
GGTTACCTAGCACAACCGCTAAGTGGTGTTAAAATTGACAAGAATGAATCAAAGTATAAACAAAGACAATGGTTAAATTAAATATACTGTGATAGAAACAAGCACTTTTATTTAAAACAAATTTTTCTTGTCTTTCTCCTCTCTTTTCGTTATTGTGTAAGATGGCCATGTGATCATCTTTATCAGAGAGAAATATGTAGGAAATATTTCTCTTATATCTTTGTTTTCTTCTCTTTTTTCCATCTCTCTCGTCATGTGTGATGTCTTTTTGTTGATATAAAAAGGGATGAATTTTTCGGAATAAAGGAGGGTTGTACACACTCACACTTAACGACGATCTATCTCCGTTCATTATACAGTCGACAGCTGTAACATCTTTATAGTATGTCTGTCAAAGATTCATCGTCTATTCTTGAAAGTCCATCTGATGAGTATATTCTCTTACTTATCATTCTGTGTTTATGCAAATGATGATAAGTATTTTTAAGGCAGATAAAAAATGATTGTAGACTTGATTATAATAAAACTGAGAATATAGCATGATCTTCTGAAACGCTTAGTGTCGTTGATAGAGTCGATAATTATACAGGACCTTTGTAATTGAAACGAAATTTGACTGTATGAGAATTCATGGGATGGGATGGGATGGGACAAAAGTTTTCTGTCCCATCCCATCCTATGGGACGAAGATTTTTTTTTTGTACCATCCCATGGGATGAAAATTTTTTTTGATACTATCCCATGGGATGGGACTGGTTTTAAAAAATGATCGTCCCATCCTATGGGACAGTTAAAAAAAAATTCATCCCATGGGACGACTTTTTTCGTCCCATCCCATCGCACGCGGAGCCCTGGTTCATACAATAGCGGGAAAGCAGGTTCACTATGATCCATTTCTGATTGTCAAAGATGGCTTGATTGCAATCAGCTTTTCCCCCCTGGTAGAAACTATCAATTAAAGTTTCATTATTAACACAATTTTTTTTTCATGGAAGTAAATTATCGTCTAATATTTTTATTTTTTTCTTTATAGAATTTCTATTCTACCAATTGATGAATTGAAATATAATTTTTATTTAATGAATATTTTTTTATCAGTTTAATCGTTTAGATACATTCCAAATATTTTTAAATATGAGCATCAATGTTAATGCTGAACGTTGTAGCGCTTATCATCAACGCATCAGTAATGTATTCAATCGTCTTCAAAGTACGGATACAAACTCTTTCTCAACAAGGTAATGATATTAGCATTCATCAAAAAGAGAATATAAGGCTAGTGAATGAATATGAAATGGTCTAGAATGATACTAATAATTATTTTTACGAAATGAATAATTTGAATGATGAAATTGAACTAAATTCCTTTATACACAATAAGAACAGTAATGATTATATTGACAATGAAATAAACCCCACTTCTGAATTAGATTATTCACCAGATACTGATGATAATGATAATACTCTGCTTTATTCCAATAGTTCTATTTGTTTTCATCAAGTATATGTAGCTATTAAAGGGTTTATTGTTAAATACAATTCAACCTATACTACAGGTAGGTAGGTAAGTAGGTAGATAGATAGATAGACAGGTGGGTAGGTAGGTAGGTAGATAGGTATATATAGATAGGTAGGTAGGTAGATAGATAGGTGGGTAGGTAGATAGATAGGCAGACAAATAGATAGATTATCTATCTACTTGCCTACCTATCTATCTATCTGTCTATTGATGTTTTAGTGAAGCAAAATTTCAGTGATAATATCACTGAAATATGTCATGTATTGGTCTATAATAACACATTCTTTACTTTTTAAGCCACTCCCTATACAATACTCAGGGATTCACCGAAAACTCCCTCTTAAATCTCCGGAGAGTTTTATCAGGGATTCTCTGGTGATTAGACAAGGGAGAATGGACTAGGGTATGCAATAAATGATTTTAAAACTAGCACGAGCAGAGAAAATCATACCTTACGTATAACCTCCCGCATATTAATAAATGAAGGAAAACTATTTCTTTATAAATTTTTTTGTAAAAAAATAGTGAAATGCATCGGTGGACCGCATCGCTGTGAAAGAGTGAAAGGTTGCAAAATCAACGAACGTTTTCCATATAATATATTGCATCGAAAATTTTGAATATTTTACTCCCGAGTACGATCATTTCGAGTATTCCACTTATCTCTGCTGACAATCATTCAAGTTTTTACACCTTTCTGAATAACAATATAAGAGAAGAAAAAACTACATATGTACTCTCTACTGAAATGCTTGTTGGAACAGCAACCCAGACTAAATGAAAAAATATGAAAAAGTTGATGATCGAATCAGAAAAATGATAACGGTTTTAATATTTGCTTACGTGAAAATTATTTTAACGTAGCTAGATCGATCTTCAATTTTTGAATATTTGATTCAACACTCATTAATTCTAATTAATAATGATCTGTTTTTTCTTCTTAGTTTATGTAGTCCTCGTTTTGCATAATGCTTCCCCTATAAACAACCTTTCATATAATGGACAACGTAGTAGTATAATGCAAGGAATGATCTGTGCACAGAAAATGTCATATCATGTATCCATAAAGATACACAGTCCATTTGTTTCATTTATATATATTTTAGGTAGAAACACGATTCTTTTATTTAGTTGAGGTAGATATATTATCCCATTAATTTAAATATTGCTTAATTAGAAATAAAATTTTTACTTCCTAATATATAATAGATTTCCTGAAAGTTTTTCAATTTAAGATAGATTGATTAACCTCTGTTACACTTTTAGGTAGGTTTTCGCGTCCCTTTCTGAGTATAAAACATTTTTCTTAAATCGTTTATATATTCTTCCGTGTGACATGAAGAAGGATTTATGCGGCTCATATATTTTCCCATACACCCTACGAAAGACTACATGAAAGGGTATTTGATACGGTATACTTTCATAAATCCTTCAAATGTATATTATTCTCCGTTTCTTTTTCCGCGTTGTTGTATTACACTACATCATCACTCATGCATGCTCTTTTTGTTTGTTTAGTTCTTTTTTTAAAATTTTTCCTCTTCGTCTCACTGTGTAATTAATCACGCGACTCTTTCAATATGTGAAATAAGACTGATTTAGAATGAAAAAAAAAAGAAAGATATCGACTTATTTTGATTTCATCAGATTTTCGAAGTGGTCATCTTCATTATACACACATAGTGTACTTTTTCGATGTGTCGCTCGAAAATTTGTTTTTTATCAAGTATAAGGTAGTGAAGCCTCAACCATACAAATTTTGAATTAATTTGAGTAAGAAAACTTTCGATAAATAGATTCAAAGAACATATCTGTGTATGAACAATGAAAACGAACATTTCGAACATTTGATCAGATAAATAGTTTTAGTTTCATCTTTACTGTTTTTCATTTTTCATCAATATCACATTTTGTACATCGAAATATCTGCGTGGTTAATTACGTGAGTAACGTTCATCTAGAAAATTATTCTGCTTTTTCTCGTGAACATCACTTTTTTAACTATTGTTAAATCGTTTAGTTATTTATTCGCAAAAATTAACCTCAAATTCGCACTTTTCATTCTTGAGAGTGTATGTGCATGTAAATGTTTACCAATTTTTGTACGCATCTACACCTACGGCTCAACATTAGTTATGTTTTTGTGAGTATGAATTCCAGTTATATATTAAAACCTGAAACTGTTTAAAAGCCGTCTTGAGTATACGGGAAGAACGTCCGTTGCGTTACCTCAATTAATAATACGGAGATATTTTGAAAGAATATCGAAGTATGATGCTCCGATCATGTTTAGGACATCACAGACTAAAAGAAATTCCATGAATTATGCCCACATAATCTTTCACAACCTGTGGGACCAGATTCAGACAGTCTGGAAGAGTTTTAAACTACCATCTTTTAACGGTTTATAAAAACCTTTACATGTCGTCCGTAGTAAGCTTACAAGCAACTTCCAAAACTTTAACTAGCGCATCTGATTCGCTTTCTACGACTGATTAATTGTTACTACAACGAATTCTTCGCATACAGGATTAGCTCCCTTCATACGAGCACGTTCGCGGCTCTTGTTCGTAGATTGTATTAGTGCAATTTATGCATCTGTTCTTTCTAGATTGTCAACTCTTGTAGCAAATAGTATAACTAATCGTTCAATATTACTGGTATTTCTTCAAGGTTCAAGACATTTCTGCAATTCTTTTCGACACTCACACAACATGTTGTATGCATTATTGGCCAAATCAGCAAAAGCCGATCCGGATGCAATCGCTTTATGGTCACATAATTATCAATGTACTTACTACGAATTAGATGAAAAGGTGAAAATATTAAGTCATGAATTATTGGAAAGGGGTTTAAAGAAAGGCGATCGAATTGCATGTCATTTACACAATTGTCCAGAAGCTATCCAATTGTATTTTGCCTGCTTCAAAATTGGTATATCTATTGTCTTTGTCTATCCAAATTTTCGTCAATTTGAAATTCAAATATTAATTGAAACTGCTCAACCTAAATTGATCGTTACACAAACTGCACTTTATCCAAATTTTCAAAAGCTCATTGAAAAGGCTACTTTATTAGAAGAAGATTTTTTTATTATTGACTGTTTAGATAATGAAAAACGAAACATACTACCACTCGTCAATCGTCTCGATCGAGATTATGCATCTCAGCATACGGATGAAGAGAACGCCAGTGCTGATCAAGAAGCAGCAATCTTTTTAACATCTGGGACCACTGGTAGATCGAAATGTGTTCGAATCACTCAAAATCGACTGTTATGTCAACTTGAAGCATATGATTTGTTTAATCATGATCATACAGATCGATTTTTACTGATAAGTGTAATGAATAGTTTGACAGGACTAATGGTTAGTATCCTTCCGGCTATTCGATATGGTGCTCGAATTTGTTATCTACCATATAATATGCCTCGCGAAGAATATCTCAAAGCAGTACCGCCAGTTTTATACGAACAAAATATTACAAGAATTTTTTGTATAACATCAACGTTACGTAGTGTGGTTGAAGAAATGATCAAATTTACTGATGAAAATTTTCGAAAAAACTCTTTACGATATTGTTTGGTTACTGGCGAAAGACTACCAAAGTCAAGTTGTGAGCAAACAAAAAAATATTTAGGTTTTTATCCTACTGAAATGTATGCATCGACAGAAACTGGCATGACTGCTCTGACAGCGGATGATCCACCGGTATGTGGACGTTTTAAGGCCGTTGGTGACAATAAGCTTCGAATAACTAATGATGATTAGGAGCAGATGCCTTTCAATACTACTGGTGAGATTACGATCTATTCAAAGGGAATCATGAAAGATTACTTAAATGATGAAGAAGCAACGGGACAAATCATGAAAAATGGTTGGTTCAAAACAGGTGATCTTGGATATATAGAGACGAATGAAACAAATTGTCATTTGCAATGGATGCAATGTCAATCTTTTGGAATTGGAAGAAACAGTTTTGGAATGTCATTATGTTTATGAAGTATATGCAACAAGTATACCATATAGAGATTCGGAAAAACCAATCATCTATGTTGCACTTCAGCCATCATGTTCGATCAATGATCTTGAAGCTGAACAAATGTTATTCACTCATTTAAAAGAGAAACTAGCTGATTTTAAATTACCATTGGGCATTAAGATATTAGATCTCTTACCAAAAAATGTCGCTGGAAAAATAGATCGGAAAACGTTAGCAGAAAGAGCTCAAGCGGAATTTACTTTAAAGTGAACTTATTATATCCATTTAAAAGCTACTGAACATCTTTCTTCTCGATGATTGATTATATTTTGCTTTGATCGATTTTTTTCCGAGTGTATGTTGGTCACTTTTTCTTGTAGATTGAAAAGTCTGTGTAGATGTTTAATATTAAAAAATCTGGACTTTTCACATTTGATTCATATACATTCAAGTGTTGTCGTTCTAAACATCGCTGAATCAGAATCAAACATTATGTATTGTAGTCTAAGTGGCTATTCTAGAGGACGTCGCGAAGGTGGTTGAAGGTATCTTAATTTTAGTTATCACACACCGAAAAAAAAAACAGGGTTTCGCAGTTTGAAACGAATTCGAAACCCCTTTTTTAGTTCTGTATAACATTCCCGGTCAATCGTTCCATTATGCGGATTCCGCCGGAAACTTTGAGGAAACTATGTCTATTCCGCTAACTTCCCGCCCTTTTCAGACAGGATCCCGAAGAAACCGCCTGGAAATATACACGGAAGATGAAAGCAGTTTTCACTAAGATTTCGTGGAGATTTCAATACAATTTCATGACGATTTTATGAAAATTTCACTAGAATTTCACTATGTTTCTACTACGAATTCGTAAAGATACCTCTAGTATTTCGCTAGCATCCGACTAAAATTTTCTGTACGATCATTGAACGTTTTGACATGGATATTTGTACCATTTCATTTAATGAAATCAGGAGAACTACGTAGCACGTATATTCTTCCTTAGAATGGCGCAGTGGAGCCATCACTACAAGAAGAAAAGATGTAATCCTTACCTGCACTTACTTCGAAGGATTAAGTTTGAAAGGCAATAGAAATAACAAACTATGTAGTCATTCATACATATATAGCGACTCCTACAAACAAAACCGTGAATGAATACTCGACAGAAATCCTAGTAAAATCCTTTTAATCGTATTTTGAAATTTGCTTAACAAATACAGGTAATTCATTAATCAATTGATTATGTGAGTTTACACAAATGAAACAGAAACCAAATCTGCGCGAACAATATCTACTTTCGACTAAAATCCCCGATTGATTAAGTAGAAATTATCGCTGCAATGTGCGTCCCAATCGAGCAATGCATGAACTTGCATACTAATAGTAAAGATTCAGTTCACGAACTCCAGTTCTATAGAGAATTTATAAGAGCTTGTTTCGTTTTTTTCATTATTAGACAGGAAACGATAGGATATGATCCATATCCTGTCGTCCGTAAAAGATTATAGAAATCATCATTGGAATCCCGCTGTGGGTATATGCCGAAAGTTTATCAGATCCGAGCAGTTCCTACCTTACATCTTTGACACGGGTATGGTTACTCATTCAATTAAGTTTTCCATTAGATATTTGTCAAATGTATAAAAGAAACTAAATGTCATGTCTTATCATTAGTTTTTTTTTTGATAATAAAATCGTATGACCTATTTTCTTTCCTGTTCTTTCCAACTTTAAAATATTTTATTTCTGGAAATAAATCGATAATTAATTAGATATTTTTGAATATACATCATTCATTAGGTTCGAAGTTTTTAATTTTATTTGTATTAGATATATATAGGGTGATCCAAAAGTCTTGGTCGTTCATAGAAAAATTGTTCTTTCTCCGTTAAAATAAACTAAGAAATGCTCAAAATTTGGTATCTTATCTCGTGTAACTAGACAAATATTACCACAAATTTTCATGTCTCTATGCGATCAATTTTTGCCGTCGTAAAAAAAACCATTTATTTCTACACGAACGAAAAGTTCGTTTTTTTTTTTATCTCTTTGTCACCTAATACATTTTATTAGAAAAAAGTAAAATATACAAGCATAAGATGCAGTGTCAAAAGTTCTACATTTTGCAATGGCAAAAATTAATCATGCAGAGTTTTACTTCTGTTTTGAGAATAAAATTTGCATAATTAAAATACACTTTATTTTGTTCTGTGAAAAGAACATATCAAATGATAGAAAAATAGAACGCAAAAGTGACCCATTTACATGTATTATGCATCGACAATTATTTTTGGGACATGAAGCAAATACGATTTCTAGAATATTAGCCTATATATCTCCTTTATAATCAGCAATATAAACTATAGAATTTTTCTCAAATACACGCTTACACACATACAGATAAATCCTACATCTCTATTTATCACAATTATTCTTTGAACGATATTTAAATGAGAATAGCAACATATAATAACAGATGTTTACATTGATTGTTTCTCAAAGTAAATCGTTGATAAAAAAAATGTTGATTGAATACATCTATCTTATCTACACGATGTCCTATTATGATAGTTATAGTAACAATACAAACTAATTGATTCTTGGCTTTTTTTTTCTCGAATAGGATTAAGCATAGAAGCAGTATTGAATTTCCAATTATCAGAAAATATAACTCAAATCATTATTTTTTATACTAGAAAATGAAAATAGATCTTATTTCAATTCAATCTATATTGATGATGACAACGATTCATTATTTCATATTCACTTGTCTCAGGTAATTAAAATTTCTTTTTATTTCGATCGTTTTTATAATAAACGAACATATATTGTAGTTTGTCAGGTTTGATTCTTATTTACTTTAATGTATCCAATCAAATAAATTTTAGTTTTTAAACAAGTTTCTGTAAATTCAGAAGAATGTAATGGAATATCCCAATATGATGTATGTTCAACAAATGATGTATGTGGATGTTTTCATAGAACAGGTAATAGTGGTAAAAGTATCTGTGGTTTTCTTTGGTTAACTTGTTCTCAACTTGTTTCATGTGATCATCCACATAATATATGTTATGAACCTGATCATGTTTGTGTACATCATCCACGATGTTATGATCATCCTGTTTGTTATCCATTGTCAAAAACAGATCGACAGCTTTGTCCACCATTAATACGTAAGAAGGGAAAAAACTTTTTTTACAATGTTTAAATTATAATTTATGAATTTAAAAATATGTGAGAGAATATCAGCAATCATCTTATTTTTTCACGCATAATTTTTTTTTGTTTTAATACTCTTTTCTCTGTTTATAAATAGTAACAAATGCTACAACCACGAGTACAAGCACTACAACATTAAGTAAGTATTTTAATTGAAATTGTTAGGACAAAGACCGTATTTTACTGATATAAATGATATAATATCGCATTTGTATAATGGACATGAAATAAGATTGTATACATTTTCGACAGTTTAGAAGTCAAAAAATCATTATTACTAAAGATAGAACTTAAGATATATTTATTTGATGTAAAATAATAGTTCGTTTATCTAACTATTCATTGTATCGTAAGAATTTCTCTCCATTGAAATTATTAGAAAGATCAAATTAAATTAATAAGATGATATGTCCTTGTTCCATAATCATCAAAAAATTGATTAGTTTAATACAATATAAAATGATATTATATTGAAAGTTTACGAAGAAAAAATAAAAACTTTTGTTAATTTAGGTTCAACAATGTCAGCGAAACCTATAGATGGTATTTGTGAAAATGCAATATGGTCTACAAATGGTACTACTGCAGCTGGAAGAGATGGTCTTGGATCTGCACTCTATCGATTACATCATCCTTGGGGATTGTTTATTGATGATGATCAATCTATTTATGTTGCAGATTCAAAAAATCATCGTATAGTTAAATGGGAATATGGTGCTTCAAATGGTCAATTAGTTGCAGGTGGAAAAAATAGTGGTAATAATAATGATCAATTAAATCATCCATCCGATGTTTTTGTTGATCGAGATGGGACAATTTACATTAGTGATACAGAAAATCGACGCATTCAGCAATGGTCTCGAGGTGCTAAAAATGGCAGAACAATTATTGATAATATTATGTCTCCTGTTGGTATAGTACAAGATAATCAAGGATTTTTCTATGTATCTGATTGGGAAAAAGGTGAAGTTAGAAAATGGCGTCTTGGTATGACTACTGGACAACTCGTCGCTTCAAGACTTGGTGGACCACGTTTTATATTTGTTGATCGAAATCAATCAATTTATATAGCTGAACAGAGACGTGATCGTATAGTAAAAGTAGATGATAAACCAACACAATATCTAACTCTTGCAGGTGAATTACTCGGTGGTAGTGGTCTACACCAATTATCAAGTCCATATAGTGCTATTGTTGATGAATTAGGTACTCTTTATATATCGGATACAAATAATCATCGAATAGTACGATGGCCATATGGAGCTAAAATAGGCAGTGTTATTGTTGGTGGTCGAGGTATGGGTTCTCGATATGATCAACTTAGTTATCCACATGATTTATCATTTGATCGTTATGGAAATCTTTATGTAGTCGATTATGGAAATCATCGTGTGCAAAAATATACTATTGATAAAAGTTTATGTTAAAAAAAATATTATTTAATTAATATTTTCTTAATTTTACAATCGTTCCTTTTTTTTTGTTTCTTCAAAACAAACATCGAATGGCAAACAAAATGATGACAATGATGAACATTAATCTTTTCATTAAATCATAAAATAAAAAATTTATTTCAGTTTTATTTTTCTCAAATTCGATTTAAATAGAAGATTTTCTCCTATTGCAAACTGACAAAAAATACCGTCAGATAACTATTGAAGCGTTCATTATGCAGTTTAAAGTATTGATATTCTAAATATTTCCATATAGCCTGATAGTTATATATATCTGTATTAACAATGATACATTGCTAGAGCATTTCGATTAGTTAATTATTGTTTATTCAATATTAGATTCAACATTGTGAATGATATGAAATATATTAGTTGAATTTCGAATAGAAACCTAATTAAAAATCCAAACAATAAATACGACGAAAATTGAAATGATGTATGTACAGTAGAGTCTATTTTAAACTCATTATGATATTCAACATTAATTTAAAATTAGTATTTATATACATTTTGGCAAGTGAAAAGCTACACATCTGTTGACAGTAATATAAAAGGTTTTATAGTAGAGAAAAAGTTCGATTATTTAGTAAAAACAAATATCTTGTGTCATTATTTGTATATTGCATTCTATTTATAACCAAACATTAAATATGATTATTCACTAGTTATTACATTATTATAAATTTATTTTTCCTGACATTTTCTTTATTATTGTTATTTTCAAAATTGATTTTATCAATGTCATATTACAGTAGAATATTATTAATGTTCTCTCTTTTTTGTATGTTCTAATTCTATTTTTTATTGATATTATCAATATGTTACTATATTTTCTTCTTCGTAATAGTTGAATTTATGATAAAAATAATTTGTTTAACGTAAATAAATTTCGACCTTCTAAAAAAATCATTGATTTTACTATGACAAATATCTATCTATTCAATTTTAATTTTAATATAATGTCATTATATGTTATAATTCACAAAATATCATAACGTTAGATGTTTGTGTATGATAACAATATAGACATTTTGAAAGCTCTAATCATAAAAACAAGAAAAATTGCATAAAATAAAAAAGAATTTATAAAACCTAACCATCAATTAAAAATGTTTTACAACAAATATACATCAATACATGTCTACACCTGTTCGTATACATACATAAAAATAATTATTACATATATACAGAGGTGTTCTATTTTTTATGTATCGTTTTTTTTTCATTAAAGAGAAACGGTTGATTGACTTCTCTTTTTTTTAGTCGGATGCCGTATACATGTATTTTGATCAAGGTTGACAAACAGGTATAATTATTTGGTTACGAACCATCGATCACATCTACACTTCATTTTCTTATCGTGATATTTTTCCATGCAGTATACCGGTGGCTTGAAAAGTGCCACACCAAATGTTTGGAATCCTCTACCATTGGTAGTAGGTGTAGGTGTTGCTGCAAGTCTTGTTGTAGTTGGCTTAGCATTAGGTGTAGGATTAGGTATCGGTCTTCATAATGACAGTCAAAATTTAACATTGGTAACGACAACAACAACAACGACAACGACAACAACAACTACAACAACAACTACAACTACAACTTCAACGACAACTACAACAACAACAAGTAAGAAAAATGAGTCAATATTGGCGATTACGAATTTTGCATACGATCATATATTGATTATAAATCGTCAAAATAATTTGTTTTTCTATCTATTTATTATTCCTTCTTCTTAAATAACTAAGCAAAAACAATTAGAGTAAACAATAAAAAAAAAAAATATTTATTCTTAGTTAAATTTAAATGGAGACAATAGAATAAAATAGATTACAAATTATTACTGTTCAGTGGATTTGACACATCATTATTGTTGAAAATAAATAAAATATAGAGTGTCTCAAAAGTCATTATAATCTTCACTGTGCTTTCATCGAATGAGTGAATAGTATTTTTTTGTTAGTAGGTGGTAACGGCAGTATTCTAACTGTCTTGCAAATATAATGTCTACAGACTTCTGGAAAATGTTCTGTGGAAACCTGAAGAAGTCAGAGAAATTCATCAATACCTTGAGATTGTTATAACATTCAGAAAATTCTATCGAGTTCCAATAAACTTGTCGAGAGTTATTGAAATTAAGGTTAGTCAAAACAATTGAAAAAATACGGAAATTCTTGAAATTATTTCTCCGTGATGTCTTCTCGAACACTACGAAAAATTAATGTTTGTGAGATTATTGGGAGAAATATAAACTCGCATAGAATAAATCTGATATTTTTTAAGCAGTGCCAGAAAACTTTTCTTTTATGAATAACAAACTTTGAATTAACCTCTACTATCAATACAAATATTAGTTCATTTGATGAAAGTGCACCAGAGATATTCATTCAAGTTTTATTTTGTTTAGTGACTTTTGGGATATTCTGTAGAATTCAATATATCGAATATATTGATTAGTCACATTATTTGTTATCCTATATTTTCGACCTAAACTTTCAATTTATACATCTGCAATATCTCTCATATTTTGTGGCTAGATTTCTTTTATTTACGTAAATCCATGTGCAGTCTTCGCATGTAGCTGTTTTTTCCTTGAGGATGGATGAGGTGTGAGGTTAATAGTAATAGTGTTTTTTGATACATCAACTGTAGCTATAGATTCTTCACGCAACAACAAACTTTCTGTTACTAATACTGGGTAATAGATATCATTTGCATACTAGTATATCATATAAGAAGCAATAAAAGATGATAAGCGAATGCGTTCTAATATCTACGCGAAGGAATAGTAATCGCTTTCCGACTAGACACACTTATTGAAGCATCTAATCGTTTTTTTTTTCGAAGTATTCGCTAGCAAAATATGAGTGAAGAAGATTGATAATGACTAAAGAAGAACAAAGCGTCAATAAAATAATATAATAAAGATTTCGTAAATCAGAAAAATTGATCTGCAAATAATTAATAGAATGTAAACAAAACTGTCAGCTCAAAATTTAGCTTTTACATATTGACCTTTTCTCCTTTTTCGAATCTTGGATTTTTTAATTAAAAATCATCATTCAATTCATATGGATTTTTTCAAACTATCAATTTCGATTTTACCATCTAAACATTTTCCAGTAACTACAAAAGCTAATACAACAACGACAACAACGATAACAACTCATACAACAACAACAACAACAACAACAGTAGCAAATATAACAACTCAGACAACAACGACAAGTGAGCATTGATAAGGAAATATATCTTCTAAAAAGTACCTGTATTTCTCCTATTGGATCTTGTCATCATAATTATTAAATACAATCATTTTCTCTATATTTATGATTCATTTTATGAAGTAATATAAGGTCGAAATCGAAACTATAAAATGAAATATTCTTTAATAAAAATTCGATATTGATCATTTCGAAAAATGAAAGTTCTCTCAAGTTATCGTTTTTATTTTTATTTTTCGAATTTCAAATAAGGAACATAGTATAAACGTCAATAGGTCCATTGCTAAGAAAGAAAATTTTCATTTCGATTTACGATATAATTTCAAACCAGATTTGAATTCGGAGTTCAACCCTGCCTTAGATTTCTCAATTTGACAATAGGATTTCAACTTACAGAATCGCGCAAAATAATAACGATAATAGAAGACCTATAATCTTTCATGAATTATAAAAACTTAATATTGCAATTTTATCAATAAAATTTCGTACTGTTTACAGATAAGATTTTCAGCATACACTAAGTACCACGACATACATCTATAATTAAATTATAGTCGAGATATCCGTTTTTGTTTTTCTTATTTCGTCATTTATTGAACACTACGCTATATATATAACGCTTATCAATGTTTAAAATTTTTTTCTTTGCGAAATATTCACATTAAAAAAAATCATTGCTAATAATCTATAAAGTTGAAGATTGTAATAACTTTTCGTTTCTTATATTAAAATAGCAACAACACCATCAGTTATCTCAACTTATCAAGGTTCCTTAACGACTACTAGTTCAACATTTGCTGGCTTGAATCGAACAACAGGAAGCTATCATTTTCAAAGTGTTCAAATAATTGTCGATAAAACAGGCGATTATAGTCTTGAATCTAATGGCAATATAGATTTGTATGGTTATTTATACAATAATAGTTTTATTTCTACTAGTCCATTTACGAATTTAATCGATCGAGCTGATGGAACTGGCGGTCTTCAATTTATTATAATAGATACTCTTAATTTTGGTACTCTATATTATTTAGTAGTTACAACATACAATCAGAGTGTAACAGGAGCTTTCAATGTAACTGCCACCGGTCCAGGAAGTGTCTCATTTGTGGGTATACCTGCAACAACAACAACAACTACTACTACAACAACAAGTAAATATTCATAGGAAAATATATTTTATGATCATTTCAATATTTTAACTATTGTATAGCAACAACAACATTAGCAACATCGACTTATCAAGGTTCTTTTACGAGTGCTAGTCCAACATTTGCTGGTTTAAATCGAACAACAGGAACCTATCGTTATCATCCTATACAAGTGATTGTTTCCACAAATGGCAATTATAGTTTTGAATCTAATGGAAATTTAGATTTGTATGCTTATTTGTACAACACGAGTTTTCATCCTGTCTATCCATTTACAAATTTGATTGCTCGAGCTGATGGAACTGGTGGACTTCAGTTTATTATAACAAGTACTCTTCATTTTGGTACTGAATATGTTTTAGTAGTCGCTACATATAATCAAACTGCAACTGGATCTTTTAATATTACAACAAGTGGCCTAGGAACTGCCTCATTGGTGAGAAGAGATGCAGTTTCAATAGCAGGTAAATATCAATAAAAAATTCTATCCATTGATTATCTTAGTATTTCAACTGTAAAAACTATTCAATTCACATCAAATTACTATTTTGTTTAAAAAGATCTTAGAGAAACTTCTACATATCATATGATAAAGATTTTAATGATATATTTATAATGAGAAAATTGAGTATTCAATATTACCAATGAAATATTGATTGAAAGTCACTTTAAATGATAAATGATATGTTTCAGGAAAGATTGAAGTTAAAAAAGATATCCGACACGAAATCTTTCTTTTTTACTTTTAAATAGTAACGTATGGAACTACGAATAATAATGGAGTTAATGATGTGAGCAATGGATATGTGAGCATTAATACCGCTGATGTCATTGTGGGAGCAGATGGTGTAACTACTAATAGTTATGTAGATTATGTTTCAATGGCTTTCTCAGTAGCTCCAAATGCATCAACCGTAATTTGGTTGTATGTTATGAGTCAAACAACTACAACGCCTACGTTCGTTCCAGTTACTAGATACCAATTATCATCTTCACTTATTGCAAATAGAACTGGAGTCCAAACAATTAGTCTTTCCGTCAATGTACTTCCTGTTGTCTCGGGTCAGTATATTGGAATAGGACTTGGTGGAGGTGCTGGCAGTTTTTATGTAGTGGCAAATGGAACTCAATATTATTTTGCAACTACATCCTTTTCAACGTTAGCCGCAGCCAATTATAGTACTTTGTCTAATAGATTTTCCTTTAGTTTTGGAGTTGTTACTAAAGGAGTTATCTTTGGTTAATTCTCTTATGATCTGATATTTATGTCCGATTATAAGTGTAACTTATCATGCATATCTTACACACATACTTTCGTTTTACTAATATATATATAAATTTATACTAATGATTATTTTTTGAACTCTCTTTGAGTCTTTATGTAAACATATTTTCATTTTAATAAAATATTCTACAATATAACAGTAATCGTTTTGAAGATAGACATACAGAAGAAGACTTAAAACTGTTATGTCTTTTTTTTGTAACATAAAGAATTTTATTTCAAAGATAAGAACAATCACAAAGAATTTTGAAATAATAATTCGAGAATAATAAATAAATAAATAATGATCTTTAATTATCTGATGGATGAGTTTCATTTTTTTTTGATATTGGAATAATTCCTAATAAACAAGTTAATTGTTTTTGTATTAAACGCCATCGAATATTATCTAAAATAATGAGTTTTTTTTCATCTGTATAAACTCGATAAATAAAATAATTTTCTTTATATTGTAAAAATGTTTCAATTTGATGAATTGATAATGGAAATATATGATGATTTGTTCGTGTTGATTTTACTTCAATATAATGTTTTTTTCCATTTTTAATTAATAAAATATCATAAGGTAATTGACTTTCTCGATTTTGATTTTCCCATTTAATTGAAACTGAATTTAATTCATGACGATGTTCATATAATAAATATTGATAAACCATTTGTTCACCGATACGTCCGATATAAGAATCTAATTCATCACATTCGGCTTTTATATCTGACAGATTTTGAAATGGTATTAAATCTGAATTTATTATTGATGATATATTGATTAATTCAATTGGTACATATGTTGATGCTCTTCTATAGTTCTCCACTAATGGTATTATCTGCTGAGTCGGTACTTGAATCGAATCTATAGCTAAAAGAAAATTTATGAAATGTTTTTTTAAAACAATAATGTTCAAATTAATATGTAATTACCATTCAATGGGTGTTGATAATATTGTGGGACAGATGGATACAATGGTTGAAATTGAACTAAAGCATCGTTGTTATTCTTTTGATTATTTAAATTAATGGTAGATATTTGTGTAGTTGCTGGAATATTTTCATGTTTATCTGTACTTGTTTCTTTATTTTTAATAGGAGAAATAGATTTGCTTGTTTCAGTTGCAACTACCACTGGTAGTTTTGATTGTTTGAGAACATCTATACATAAGAAGAAAAAAACTAGATTTATGAGATAGAAATATATTTAATTACGAGATGTTGGTAATGGTTCTAATATAATAATATCTTTACTCGTTGGTAATTCAATAGAATTTATACTAAAATGTTTTTTAATTTCATCAATTGTACCTTTTAATAAAAATCTAATATTTTTTTCAAAACCTTTTATATTTAATAATTGACATAATTTATTTGGAAGATTAATAAATGTTGTTTCACTATCCCATGGTCTTGTAATATATAATTGTTTATATTTATTATCAAAATAAACATTTGTTTCTTGAATAAATTTATTATTATAAAATAATTCTAAATGATCTGATTCAATAAAATTATATTCTTGTTGAATTTTTTTATCAATTAAAGAAATAATATCAGATGATATAGATAAATGTTTAAGCCATTTTTTTAAAAATGGTGAAATTTCAATTAATTTTCTTTGAAAATATTCTGCAGATGAAGATTGTTTATCAGCAAGTTTTAAATCATTCATTCGAATTTGTTTTATATTAAATAAATTTAAAAATTCATTTAAATGTAAATGATTTTTATTTTTATAATTAAGTTTAAGACATGGTATTGCATCATTTAATATTATATTTGATTCATTATTTTCCATATAAAAATATAAATCATTAGATAATTTCCATTGATCATTATCAGTTAGAAGATATGATAATTTTGCTCGTTTTTTTGCTTGTTTTTGTTCATCAGATGACCAATAAAATATTTCTTTTAATATATGATTATATATTATTTGTATACGATCAAGATTATCTTTGAAATATTTTTCATCATAACGAATTTTTTCAATTAAATCAAAATAATCATTTATTGAAAGTTTTGTTTTAAAATTAAATATATTATACCAATTTATTTTATCTTGTGGAAATATTATTGAGCAAAATGACATATATTTACCACATAATTCTTTTAATTCTTTATTATCAAAAAATATTTCAGTTGATTGTTCACATATTTTATTTGTTGTTGGAATACATTTAAGATTTTTAACAAACCATTTAATATAATCACAATCATCTAATAATGTTCCATCAATTGCACCACGTTTATTTGAATGACCCCAATAAATTCGTATTTTTTGTGTTAAAATTTCTGGTTTTATATTTTTAATTACATCTGACCAAAAGAATTTTGCAAATTCATAATTGTCTAACAAAAAAAAAATAAACATTTCATTATTTGTTTCTATCTAAAATATTCATCGATACTGCTGTCCCTAGTGAATTAGTGGCATAACCACCGGAGATGCAATACCCCCCTTCTAAATTTTTCATTGAAACAGAACGGACATTTCTATTTATCCACCGTGAGATGGTATGTTTGTGACCTTAGAAAACATCTAGTTTTACACGCACAGTAGATAAACACTTTTTAAAACAATTGTCATGAGCGTAGCCACCTTCAGCGGAAAAACATTGGAAATATATAGAGGGCTCAAAAGTAACTCGACATAAAGGATATCCTATAATAACAGATGATAAATTGTCCTTGATACTTTTCATACTTTTTGTTTGTGTAGAGAGCTAGAATTTTTATCATATAGATATTTAATGCAAATCTTTATGCCGGGTTACCTTTGAACCACGCTCCTAAAACTGGAATCTGATTAAAATCTTTGATCCTGTCAAAATGGTGAAGTTTTAAGAAAGATTAAATGTGAGACTTTCGAAACCATGATATTTTTAATGAATATTCGGATAGTAATTTCATCAACTTTGCAAAACTGATATCTTAGGTGTTTTCAAAATTTCCAAGGTTTTTAGATTCAAAAAATCTATCTTTCTCACAGTTCTAGGCTGATATTTAACCCATTGGAGACGATTCGATTTTCTTAGAAAGTAATGTATGACTCAGGATAGATCGCTGCACTTCATATCTCATATTTTAATGTTTATATATGTTTTACTAGAAAACAACGTATACTAAAAGATGCAGTGGAATAAGCTCTACAATTTACATAATAAAGCTTTTTTCAAAAAACAAGTAAAACTTTGTGCGACCAATTTATGATGTTGCCAGGGTCGTAGCCAAGGGAGGGACTCGATCCCTCCCACCTTGGGACAAAAATTACACAATTCAAACAAGCTTTACTATGGTGATTGTAGAGCTCTTTACACTGCATCTTATGGTATGTAGTGTTCTTTTTCTAATAAAACATTTTTAGACATTAAAATATGAAATATCACGTGCGACCATTTGTTCTGGATCACCTGTTAGTTTTAAAATATAGTGAGATTCAACGATGGGTCTTATCGCTGCGAACGAATTAATGAGTTTGCACATCTCTAGCTGTAATATTTTTTGTAAATTTCGTAAGATTTTATGGATTTTGGTCAACTTTGAACACTCTTAATCCCACGAAAAAATTTTTCGTTCAGTATGAACAACGCTTGGTGGGGCATTGCCACTTCTGTAATTTTTTCCTGGTTACGCCGCTATAGGGAATGTACCGGAAAAAGTCTCCTGCTATTAGTGTATCCGACAAACTTAAGAGTACTCAACTGGGCATTGTAGTGACTTTTTTCATTTTTGTTTTTCTCAAAGAAATTAACGACATGTTTTCAATATATTTGATAGTTTGTTATGCTTACCTATTGTATGTTGTATAAATGTAATAGTTGTTAAACCTGAAAATGCATCGACTGTATGTTTACTATCAGGTGAAGTTGTTGATAGATATTTGTCATGAAATCCATATCCAATTGCTTCATAAGATGTTAATTTTTGTGAAAATGTAATTGAATGTAATTCTTCTTGAACACCTAATGCAAGAAAAAATTGACGCCATTCAATAAGATCTTCATTATCTTTTTTATAATTATCATATGTAATATAATCGAATGATAAAAATTTATCTTCTTTTGTTTTTAAATAAATTTCAATTTGTGTTCGTGGTTTATATTGATCCGAAAAAAAACATTGTTCAGCTGATATTAAATTTGATTGTGTTGTTAATAATTTTAATTTTTTTAATTGATCAAGTTCTTTTTTAGTAATAATATTTTTTTGAAATAATATAAATAACATTTTTATTGTTTTTATTGCATTATTTAATGTTATATAAATTTTTGCATTTGGAATAATTGTTTTATGTAAATATGTTAAATCAGTTCGTTCTTCTATACCAATACTTTTTAACCATTGTTTTACTCCTTTTTGACTTTTTTCATTTAACCAATTAAATATTATTTTATGTATAAATAAATCATCAGAATTAATTGTTCCACAATCACCAATTGTTTCAGTTGGAAAATAAATATCTTTTATTGTTTGTAAATGTTTATTTTGATCCATTATAAATGGAATATCTTCAATATTAATATCAATATCAATATCATTATTAGAATATATTTTATAAAAATATTCAATCATTCGTTTATTATCTTCCATAGAATGATTTTTAATAAATATATCTGATTTAAGCATGTCAATACAATCATCCCAATTAAATACTTTAACACCTATTTCATCCAAATTTGAATCATAATCAATAAATGAATAATTAGCATATTGACAAGATTTTATTTCCTTGCTTATTATATACTGACACATTGAATCAATATTAATAAATGATGATTGATTAGACATTGATGTTAAATCCATAATAACTTCATTAACCTAAAAAAGAAAACAATATTTAACAAGTAGCGTGGATCGAAGCGATCCACTAGGTCCCTTGACTGTAGGATCGGACTAATACCCTGACGACAAGTACATTCCTTTTAGTAGAGATTAATATTACGACTAAAGCCTATGGGATAGGTCTCGATAATAACGAATACCACGGATACATAGCAGTTGAGGACCTAAGGGTACCCCAAATATGTGTAGTAGTTGAGGGCCTATGGATACCTGCAATCTATAGTGCTTGAGAATCTGCCCGTAGTAGGCTACTTGAGTATGTGTGAGTCCTAGCAAAAATGTATTCTGATTGATCGAAAAAATTGACCAATCCGCGGGTGTGCGGACAAACACACCGTCAGTTTCTGGATTGAGATCTTCACTACAGTCAAGGAAATGTCTACGACACCCTTGAATCTATCCAAACAACCCCACGTTTCACCCCTATAATAGTGGCAATATTGAGGTCCCATCATGCCATTTGTATAATGGCCTGCCAAACTCCCTGTTTTTTCACTATTATATTGGAACAACATCCTGGTGTTCGAGACGAACGGTGGCATCTAGTGGTACCTTCATAGTATAGCACTTCAAGGCCTAGACGTACCTTCATGGTATAGAAGTTCAGGAACTACGGATGCCTTCATAGCATAGAACTTGAGGAGCTATAGGTACCTTCATAGTATACAGCTTTGGGACCTTTCGGTATACCCATTGTATAAGGCTTGAGGAGCTACAGTTAAACTTACAGTATGGTACTTTAGGACCCATGAGCTCCTTTATAAAGTAGGACTTGAGGAGCCATGCTTACCTGCATAGTATAGCAGTTCAGGACCTAAGGGTATCCCCATAGTATAGCAGTTGAGGATGTTTTTTTGACCTTTGAACCCACTCTATAGGATTTTTTTTGACCTTTGACCCTGCGGACAAACCCACAAACACACCGACAATTTCGGGATTTAGACCCTGACCTACAGTCAAGGGAAAAATGAACTCTATCTTTACATATAAGAGAAAACATATTTTAAAATTACCTTTAAAAATCGATTATCTCTATTAAGAATAAAATTTGAATGTTTAATAGTATTTTCAAATGATTGATTAAATTGTTTCGATAAAATATTATTATTTAAATTTAATTTTGATGGAATAAGTCTATAAGCTTGAAAACGAAATTTATTATTTTGTATTAATTCTTTTATCCATGAAAATATTTCACTACCAATTTTATCAAATAACCATTGATTCCATATAGAATCTAAAGAAAATTTTATATATAAATATATTTAAAAAAAAAAGAAAATATTTACCTGTATGAATTTGTTCTCGATTAACATTTGTTAAAAAATTAGCATTTATTAATATAGGAAATTTATAATCATATATTTTTGTTGGTAAATAAGAAAATAGAATTGATTCTTGTTCATGTAATTTTTCTATTCCACCATTGTTTATCATTATTCCATATTTATCAAATATTGGTTCAATATATTTTGCTGCAAAAAATATTTCCGCTTTTTTAATAAAACGTAATTTTTCTGGAGCTTTTGTATCTTGAGATAATTTATCTATAATATTATTTGGAATATTTAATTCTAAATGTTTAATAATCCATTGTGAATCAAGTTTTTTATTAATAATTATTTTTTTAAAATCATGATTTAAATGACGATCAATTAAAATCGTATGATTTGATTGAATTAAAAATTTTATTTGAGAAATATTTCGTAAAAAAAGAAACATATATGGTTGTTGTTTTAATTGATTAATAGCTAAATAAATTTCTTCAATATTATTTAATAAAATAATATAAGCAACATGAATATGATTTTTTTGTGAATTAATAAAATTAATAATTATATTTGAAATATCTTTTGAATTTGTATATATAGGATTAATTTGCCATGGATAAAGAAATATTCGATCATTTTCTTTTTCCCATATTTGTTGATTATCTGTTCCCCATTGTTTATTCCATGTTAGTTTATGTGAAGAATCAAATTTAAAATATTCTTCATTTGAATAGATAATAACATAATTTGATTTTCCAAAAACAGATTTAAATCCTAAACCTTTATAACCTGTTTTATTAAGATCTTTCTTTTTTGTACCATTATTTATACCACATAAACCTTGTAAATCTTTTCTATCGAATGGTTTTCCTAAAAAAAAGAAATTTAAAAAGAGAATTTTTTTTTTTTGTTTACCATTATGAGTAATAATTAAATATTTATTTTCTAAAATTGTTAGAATAATATTTTTTGCTTGAGCATCATCAGCATTTTGTATTAATTCATAAATAAATCGTATATTATCTGTATATAAATCACTTGATAAAGATTTTAATGATTCAGCTTGATTTATTGCTTGTTCAGGAAATTTATAATCTGTATTTTTTGATGATAATTCTTCAATAGATTCTTTTAAACTTATTTTTTCATTTATCATTTTTAGAAATACTATAAAGAAAAATTTATCTTTTATTAATATGATTTAAATAGTAGATTTTGTTTTTTTTTTTACCTTTAGTTAATTCATTCTCTTTTCAAAAGCATCTAAATCAGATAAGAATATACGCAAACATTTCTTTCTTTTTCTTTGAATATAAAAGAACAGAATAAAAAGAAAAAAAAAGCAATGATTTTTTACATGGATTGATACGTCATAAAAATATATGCAAACATTGTTATTTGATTGTGTTTTTCTTATTCAATAGATGTCAAAAAAAAAAATGCAGCTGCTTTTTCCTTGTTTTTGATACTATGGCGATTGAATAACTTAAGTTTCTTACAATTGCAGTAAAAAATTATTCATATGATTTCTCGTTTCGTCGGATAATTCTAGTTCTCATGCTTGAATATTTTCTAACTCTTAGAAAAATATTTGATTTCCATTGAAGTCATCTGTGATAGCTACACTGATTGTTATGGCATACGGACAAAACTAATGAACTGTGTACAGAATAACCATTCAATATCAAAATGTACTTTCTAATGACTGTATTTATTTTAAGAAATAAATATTTTGATATTTTCGTATACAAAAAAGCTTTCTATTTCGATCGATAGCCGAATCTATTGCCGGAAAAAGTGTTCCGTATCGACAGAAGGTTCTACCACTGATGTATCTTCCTAGGATCTCGCTGTTCAATAATTAGTGAAAACTATTTTTAGCTGATTTTTTTCATTTCTCTGATATTTCATTAGTCAAAATAACCATCATTGTAGGCTTAATAATATTCACTAATGGTGATCTTAGCAAGTTGGCTTTGGTAAAAAAAAAGTTTAAATATAGAAAATCGTCTACATCTGTTTATGGTTGCGAACAATATATATGAGAATTTCAAAAAAATGATCTGCTACAACGACCTCTTTAATGCATTTTTTCATTACTAATTCTATGATTCATCAGATTTAGTCAGTAAACTTTTTTTCTCTTAGTTTTCAAGTTCGAATTTGACTATGACACAGAGATGGCGCTACAAAAAATAGTCATTAGCGAGTTAATTTATTCAATGAAAAATTGCAGTATCGTCTTATATTATATATAGTGTGATATAGTAAAATTAACATTGTCAAAATAAATATAACCATTTTACCGAAAAAATCTATAGAAGTGTTTCAAAAAACTTTTGAAAATCATGCGTGTTTTATAAACAGAAATTATTCGTATGATTTCAACAATGATATGTTGCACTTCTAACATAATATGATAAAAAATGCTTCTCAATCATATGCGTTTCAACTATTAAAATAAATCCTTTAGATTATTAAATGAAACTATCAAATCATTTTTGGGCTCACACTCTGCTCATAACGTAGATTTCAATAAAGGTATGGGCAAGTACAGACAAAGAGGATTAAGTTTAAAACACTTTATTCAATGCTCTATGGAAAAAATTCTAGGAGTCAATGCTTTGTTTCTAACAAATACACTATTCCTTCTACGAAATATTTTATTCGCCACAATGTCAAATATAAAAGATGACTCGCACTAAAAATAATAAGAGCTTGATTCGTCCGATTGCACGTGTTGATCTTTGTAACTGCAAATCCAACAACAAAGTATCGGCGTACAATTTCTTTGTATATATCATCACATAGTTCGATAAAAATTTGTTTAGACATAGTAATCAGGATGAAAGTAGAGCCGTCATAAAGGGCTGTTTTTCGTCATTTATTTTCTCACTTGTATAGAAAAATAAAAGAGAATAGACTGCATAGTTTCGTTGCTACTGCAGCCTTTCTTTTATTATGATCACAATGACGAACTGAAGAAGTAGCGTTACCGCTACTCTCGGTATATGACGTTAACTACTAGATGAACAAAAAGAAAAGAGAAAGGAGAGAATAGTGATGTAATAAAATTCAATGTTGTAAATAATCGTAAATCATCATACAAAACCGATTACTGCCGTGACTTGTCGTAAATGGACATTTGCGCTTGTATATATTCGACCTACATATATGTCTTACCCTACCAAGCCTTTCTTCCTACTGTTTATTAGAAATCTAAAACCAAATATGATTATTTTGTACTTATCAATAGTAAAAAGTATATATATACACGCAATTGTATTCTTAATCTTCGTAGTCATCTATTCTTTGTATTATTCTCCCGTTTCTTATATTTGCTACCATATTGTTATTGCCTATTTGGTCAACATAAAACATTATTTTATCGAGCTGAAAGACATTAACGATCAGATATAAATAAAAAGCCTTTCAATTTTAAATTGACATTCAACTCGTGTGATAAGAAGCAATCAAGACAGATTATGGCGTCCAACCGATTTCCATCACTCATTCATCTTTGTGGTACCGCGTTGCTGCTCATCATCAGTGCCGTCAATGTAATGTCGCAATATAACAGTAGTATCGACGAGCGGCTAAATGCCGAGCTACTTGCTTTGGGTTTTCCAAATGGACAATTACCCAATCTCGCGCCTGCCTTCGGAAACTATGTTGACGTCGTTCAAGTGAACACACTGTTGTTTCTCTCCAGTGCGGGGCCACAAACTCCAGCTGGTACATTCATCAAAGGACGAGTGCCGAATGAAGTTAGTATTGATGATGCTGTGATAGCAGCTAAGCTTTCATGTGTACGTCAGGTTAATCGAATGAAAAATTACTTGGGCAATTTGAATCGAGTGAAAAAAATCGTCTTTATCAATGGTAAAATACTAACACAGTCTGACTTTACCAATCATACCTTGATTGTGGATGGTTGCTCTGCATTTCTTGTCAATGTGTTTGGTGATGCAGTGGGCAAGCATGCCCGAACTTCTGGTGGAATGCAGTCGTTACCATTCAATGTGACCATCGAAGTAGAGACAATCATCGAAGTGGAGTAGAAGTTTAATGCCAGTTTTTGATGACGATTTTTTTGGTTAAGACATAATAAATTATATAAAATCTTGGTCACTAGGACGATTGCGCACTATACTTGAATCGAGACCTTTCGTATTTACTTTTAGCAACCATCGATATCTTGTTCAAGCTTTTGATTACAATCAATATTACATTGAGGTTCTATAAGGATTGAGCAAAGCAAAAATATTTGGAAAATTTTTTCATGGTACAGATATCTCGATTTTAGAGAGTAATAGCACCTTGCCCTTTTTCTTCAAAAGTGGTGCTGTCGAAAACTCTATGAAAGCCGTACGGACAAATGTCTTTCATAAAATAAAATAGTCTTTTAAATATATTTGTTACGCTGAGCACAATAGAAGATTTTGTAGAGCTTCTCACGGTGTATCTTTTAAAAAAAGAATCAATATTACATGATTTATTTCTGCTAAGATATTTGTGAAATATTGAATATTGCAATGATTTTGACTCACCCGGTATATTAAATATACTCGCACCAACATCCACACCATACCAGTCTCAGAACAATGACTAGAAAGTCTATATTAGAGAGAGAAAAGACCCTCCCTGCAGATTCCTGATATCTGCAATTCTTTCGAGAGAAACTTAAAAGCTTGATGGGAAATAGTCTTGATGATCGTAGCACACAGCCAGGCCTTCGTCGGACTATGTTAAACAATGTGTAAATTTGAGTATATCTCGTGCATGTAAGAATAGAACAATTATTTCTTTTTTCATATAACACGATCTATTTAAAGAGAACAAGTAAAACTATGTATTTACAAGAATCTATTTAATTGAGAAACGTTGAATGCGATCATTTCCAGTATCAACAACATAGAGATTACCATGCCTATCGAAAAACAAATCATCTGGACTGTTCAATTGATTGGCTCCCATTCCTTGACCATTTCCACCTGCAATGGCGATGCTCTCTTTCGTCCCGTTAAGCCAGCACATTACTCGATCATTTCGATCATCTACCACATAGAGGTTACCCAACGTATCAACAAACAATCCTTGAGGTATAGATAATTGTATCATAGTATTCCCAGGCCCTTGACCTCCGGCGACGATAATTCCTTCTTTTGCATCTTTTTTCCATTTCATTATACGATGATTGACAGCGTCTGACACATAGACAGTCTGTTGTTGATCGACAAAAATATAGTATGGACTGCTGAGTTGATTAAGACCATTGCCGTTGCCATGGCCACCAGCCACAACAATTCCATTCTTGTCTCCTATTTGATATTGTCTCACTTCACCTTGTTCAGTGTCAGAGACGTAGAGGTATCGCTGTTCATCCATGGCCAATCCTGAACAGAAGATGTTTTCAAGAAGAATTTCTCCTTCAGTTGTTCCACTACGACGAGACCATCGTACAACTCGTCGGTTCCATCGATCACAAATAACGAGACTATTCGTTTCTTTATCGAGTAACACATCGGTTGGGCCTTTCAATTGATCTAATCGATTTCCTTGACCATGACCACCAGCGACTACTTGTCCATTTGTGTCATTCATTTTCCATTGAATGATACGATCGTTACCCCAATCAGAAATGAATATTGTTTGATCATCATCAACGAAGAGACCAAAAGCAGAGTTAAGTTGATTAGTAGCGTTGCCTGTTCCATAACCTCCAGCAACAGTTACACCATTCGTCACTGTGAAAAAAAGATTAAACCAATAAAACATTGCTCTAAATATAAATTTTCATAAACTTTTCAAAGATTTATGAGTTAACAAATTTATGAAAGCAAGAAAGTTTTATGACTACCGAAAATTAGTTTGTTATAATGAAATCAAATGAAGATGGTTCAATTATCCTAAAGTCATCAGTTTATTATCACATAACTTCAGGAAAAAAAACTGTTTATCATTGCGAGTCTTCACTAAAAGTAATTATGTTTTCTGTAAGAATGTTTATTATCCTACAGCTTTCAGGTAAGTAACGGTCATTCTATGTTGAAAAGTAAAGGATCCGATGAATTTTCTAAAAAGCATAATATACATATATTTATGCAACGAGCAAAATCTGGATTTGAGTGGTATTTTATAATGTAATACATTCCTATTTTTATACATAAACATAGGTTTAGAATATTTTTAAATCATCAGTAACAATCTGTTTTAATTCTTCTAAGCAAGTCATACTGAAAACAGCAACTTCTTCTATTAAATACATATTTTCTAATTTATCATAATGATGCATCTTATTTTTTAGTTCTACGCCATTATTAGTGAAGCACGTGTTTATCTAGATTTATCTTTGATCAAATCCTAATTCTTGCCTAGTCAGAATTGAGATCTCAATTCGGTTTAAAAAAATTTCTAGTCTATCTTGGTATTTCAACTTTGTCTGGTTAAATTTAGAATTTGATCAAATTCGAATTTTGCTCCAACATATACAAGAGCGGAGAGTAAAATTATGATATCGTTTAAGAAATATATTGAAAAAACTAAATTTTATGCTATCGCCGATAGGACTAAGCCGAATACATATATGTACGATAGTTTCTCAGAACAGTCATGTGCTGCGACGGAAATTCCCAGTCTAAAATCAAACTACGGTAATAATGATCTTAACTTTAATGCAACAATTTTTGAACAAAATAAAGCTTGCTTATGAGTCATATGTAATTCAGCAGATCTCAAACAACCATCGATAAAAATTTCGACGATATGTTTACTACTCACGAAGTCGTAGCTTATCGGAATTTTTCGATATGGTGGTTTCCCACAGAGCAACTTGTTCCAAAATGTAAATACTACCTCTAACTTGTTTTTTCTTGGCTGATGAGTATTTCACTGATACATAGGAAATCCTTTTTTATCCATTCTTTTGGTAAAAGATAGTGTACCGCTATTTTTCTTTCATCCAAAAAATAATAATATACAAAATATTCACATTGATTTAAATTTGAGTTAAGACTGTCAAATTAGTTACCAGTTGTGATATTACTTAGGTTTGAATCCTAATGGAGACTCATTTACTTTTCTTTGTATTTATTCGTTTGAACTGCAGAAAAAGTAGTCGTACGACCAAGGGGGAAACAGCTGATCCCATGATTCCATGATTCTATTGATTCCAAATGATTCTAAATGATTCTGAGTGATTCCGAGTGATTCTGTGTGATTCTATTGATTCTAAGTGATTCCATCGATTTCAAATGATTTTATGTGATTCTATGTGATTCCACGTGATTCTATGTGATTCCACATGATTCTACGTGATTCTGTCTGATTCCATGAGATATCATAAACTTCAATTTGGTATTAAAAAGTTTTCCAAACATCTAACTAAATAGAGATATATTCAGATTAGAGACTTCCAGTGTCATTTTACCCATTGCCCGCATGAGGGAGCGTTTTTAACTGCCCTATCTCTTTCGAATTCGGCCTTCGTGCAACGTGTAGATCTCTATGAGATATGAAAATTCTATAAGATTAATTTCCTTTATGTCTCTTGTTCTTAGTTGTATGTATTTTTTTGGAACTTTAGCATATGGTACGGGACATACCGAAATCTTGAATAACGACATATTGATTTAAGATTTTTCTTACTGATCGTTCTATTTGTGAGTAAATTCTTGTGAAAATTTCAATTCAAAAGAACATTTCCTTCCAAGATATGAAAGTCTGCAAAATTACCTCTCTTAAAAATTCTGATTTTTAGGTCTTTCATATTTTTGAAAAGAAACGTTCTTTTGAGCTGAAATTTTCAGAAAATTTTACTCATAAATAGAACGATCAATGGGGAAAATCTTAGATCAATATATCGTTATTCAAGTCTTTGGTTTATTTCATGTTACAGGCTAAAACTCTAATATAGTATTTACAACTCAAAACAAGAGTCCTAGAGGAGGATCGATCTTTCAGAATTTTTCATACATTATTGAAAGACACCTTATGCTCAAGTGTAACGGTAAATATATTTAATTCTGTTGATGACAAGTGGAGACGCGGTTTTGAGTGTCTTACAACACGATGTTTATTTGACTATGTTCTACATCCAAATGTATTCATTTCACATATACCATGAGGTTATATACTAGAGAGGAAGAGGAAAAAGAACACGATATAAATATAGTTAAATTAGAAAGAAGAAAAGAGAGAGAGAACATTGAAAGAGCTGATAATTACAAAAGAGATCATATGAGATACTTCATATGATTTGAAACATACATCGATCTATCAGTAGTTACAGCACGCAATCAAACTATATCATTCATAACAGAGACGCACCATCAGTCAGACAATGAATGCACATCATTTCAAAATGGTATGTCTGCTGGCACGCTAAGCTATAAATTTAATAGATACTGGACAGCTAGAAATGTTCTCAGGTCAGTAGCTTCAATGGAATTATTTGTATTCAAAAACACTATATATCTCCAGTTTGAAAGCTTCAGAAATCAGATGGTATTTACGAAATTTCTCGGATGATTAATATTCAAAACCAAGAAGCTAAGATATATTTTCCCTTTGCCCTTCAGGTATGAAGTACTCAACGAGAAACAACTAGAATCGATTTGATTTTCACCAATTTTAGGAATTACACGTTTGGTGCCAGTTCCGATTGTCGTTTCAGGCTTACTTTCGGGTAGTTCCTCATGTCGAAATCAACCTACAGGTTAGGTGCACGTTTTCTATTCGGTTTTCCCTAATCTTTACGACATCTGATCCTTGCAACAGGATATCAGCTATATCTGGTCGATATTGACCGAAAATTTACAAAACTAGAGATGATGAATTTGAGTTAGAAAAATAATATGAACCATGAAACTATAGTTAAAATCTCTTTGAAAACTCTCTAGAATATTGAATTTCAACAATATTTTCGTAGAACGATAGCATCGCTGCACGAGTGGATCAGTCTATCAATCCGGACTTATCGGATTTCATAAGGAATCGATCTGACTCTTATCGGAATTTTATGTATCAATATAAAATCCCATAGAATTCATTATAAACTATCGATCAAGAATCCATAATGTTGGAATTTTATCGGATCTTGTAGTCGGATTTGATAGAATCTGTGAATTATAAAGTAGCATTGGTTACACGGGATCTAATTGAAATAGCAGTAGTAAGGATTGGATCGTAAACTCTCCTGGCATTCAATCATCCGATTTTCATCTATCTGTGTCGATTGGTCATATCTTACAAGATTAATCAAATTCGGTGTCTTAGTGATAGAATAAGATGATTATTAAAAATATTTTCTAGAATAATATCTCCGCAAATATAACTGTAAAATTTAAAATAGAATAGATCAAAAAATAAATTTTTGATCTCTTTACACTGATAACTTTGCGAAACATGTTTTTAGGCCTTTGGAGACGGAATTTTTTTCGAGCAAGAAAATTCTTTTTTTCTGTGTATTTCATCATAAATCAATCTTAATTTCGATTCTACAAAAAAAATTTTATGGGAACGAGTCTTTAGAAATTTTTTGAAATGTGATACAGTTCAACGTTCGTAAAATCAACTAACCATATTCTTGTAGAGACAGGAATGTTTCTTGCAGGATTTTAGACTAGCGAAATTTTCGCTGAAAATCAACGATGTTATATTTGTTATTCACTATTGATTATTGAAAAAAATAATCTAATTATAATCCGAATTATACCAAAAAAGTGTCTAATAAATGATTTAACAAAAACTAATCTCATATAAGAATCTTTGCGTTTGCAAATACCAGAGAATCAACATGGTTCCTTAAGGGGCCAACCATCCCCAAAAGGTTAAAACGTTTAAATGTATAAGTTAGTTCAAAAATCGATTTCTAAGTCTCTAAATATCTTTCATAGGATATTTTTTTAGAGGAACAATATTTTAAAAAATACAACTAAAAACTCGCTTAAATACTAGTTTTCAATCTCTCAAAATTTTTTTATGACGCTCACGTTAGTTGATGTTCTGTAAAATGCTGAGAGAGAACAATATCAAGGAGAATACATCCTATTCCGCGATGTTGCACATTGCAGAACTAGTTTCGCCTCAGGGATCAATTCCACCAATTCCGGAATTAATGAAATCAGTTCCGATTCCTGAGTTACTCGAAATTACAAGGAATTCCTATGAATTCCGTGTAATTCCGGAATTACTCGAAATTGTAAGGAACTCCTTGTGATTCCGGGATTGATAGAGTCAGTACCGATTCTGGAATTGCTTCCCGCCTTCACCCTCATGCTTGGTAGTGCTGTTACAGATTAATCTCAAACATGCACGAGCGATTCCGAAATTGATGGAATTAGTTCCGATTCTGGAATCACTTGGAATAGTTGAAAATGATTTCGGATATCCTAGGAATTGGTGGAATTGATTCCGGAATCGAAGTCTCTATAGATTTCATGCAATTTCGGAATCGGTGGAATTAGTTTCCTTGAAGGAACTGATTCCCTAATGTTCAACATCGCGGAATAGGATGACTGCTCATGATTCTGTGATTTGGAATCAATCAAATTCTCAAATGTCTTCGACTGAATTCATTGTGATCGAAATGTTGCACTGATCGATCTGAATATTGACAGAGGACATTGTTGAATTTCAGTAAATTACCAGTTTTCGACCATTTTTTGTTGGAAAGGTGCGTAGATTGTGCAAAAATCGTTGGAAAAGACTGATGACAGTCAGTCTAGGAGTGTGAACATTATATTTCCTATATTATCGACATTTCCTGTATTGTGAATTGGTAACGTTGATTTCAACTCGGTCATTTTCTCTGCTACTGAAACGAGGTTAACTATATCTTTCGACAAATTCGGACAATAAACGGTTAATCTTTTGAATAGATCTCGTCTGAATACAATGGTTTTTCCAAATGTTTATCAAAGGTAAATTGGCAGGCTAGTGAAAAGGCCTAATCCCGCACTCTCCAATAAAAAATACTGCTTCCATCTTCTTATGTTTTTCAGCATAATTGTGAAAAGAAATAGGTGAAAATCTATTCAAATTGACTGAAGAAACATCCAGTTCTCGTAAGCTCTAGGCGAGTCTTGAAATCAACATCATCGATCTGAATTAATAAAGTGTCTTTCAGACTGAAGGCATGAGTCGATTGAGGACAGAAGATTCAGAAAACGGAAGGAAAAATGCAACCAGACATTCGGTATCCTAGTCCGGTGACCATTTTCGAAGGAAATCTATCAGAACCGGGGTAAAGTTAGTCGTGGGATATGCTTTCAAATAATTGCTTACTCCGGTTCTTTTTGGTACAATCAATGATTTTTTGACTGACTCCCATCAAAAAATCATTGGATTAGACCACAAAGATCGTTATTCTATGTAGCTTGTAAGAGTTAATATTTTAATGAAGTTATTGTTGATGATTAATCATGATCGGTCATTCAGTGATTCTATGTGATTCCAAGTGATTCTACATGATTCCATGTGATTCTACATGATTCCATGTGATTCTGAGTGATTCTATATGATTCTGAGTGATTCTATTGATTCCGAATGATTCCATGTGATTCTATGTGATTCTATCTGATTCTAAGGTCACAGAATCAGCTGTTTCCCCCTTGCGTACGACTATCTTTTATTGGAAGAATAGATAAAAAGAAGTCCTGTGATATACTACCTCAGATGTGAGCACAAATCTAGAGGGACTCTGTCGTGCTAAAGAAGTCGTTCTTCAAAATGTAACTACCAGCAAATCTTCAATCAGTCTGACTCTTGAAGTCTTTCATTGCCTATCAGTTACCATGTCTAAAACTATTAGGTTTATTTACACATCACAGGATCCCCAAGTAAATGAATAAGCACTAACAAAATATTGATTTAATCTTCGAACGTTATTGAATAAAGCTTATGTGAAAAAAACTAAAAATCCGATTACAATCAACTACGCAGTAAATTCCTATAAATTTGTCAAAGATCTAGCAGATTCACCTAACAATTCGTAACAATGGTAAAAAAAAACTTGAAAATATATCAGATTCCCGTTATCCAATACCTACAACATAGCTAACGAAAGTTATATTTACATAATTTTAGTTACGATCTCAAGTTACCAATTAAGTCATTTTTTTTAAGATCTATAATAAATATTAAAAACTGGTTCTTGAGCTTTAGTATCCTTAGCCAAAACACTACGTGTATACTTTAAATATACAACACATCATGACAAACTTCGAAATATCTCTGATCAAAGTTATGAAACAAAAAGTGTACCTCCTGATTTTATCATTTGCTTGAATTTGTGTTTTACTAGTTTCTCAAGGCAATGCATCACGAATGCTTTTTTCATTTTTGTCAATCCCTCTATAAACATATTCAATCGATTGGTCTTTCTACAACGTATCTTGATGATGAATAGACATGTTTAACTTGTCGCAGCACAATGACTCTTGCTCTTGTTCCTCATGAGCAAGTGAAAGAAGCCTTCAAACGTCTTAAAAAGGATGTAACTGAAGAAATGGCTGAAACGTGTGCCAACAAAATACTGGAATGTATCAGACCTTGAGTTTCGTACGAATAACTTTTGTGAAAGTAGTCTTCTATTTTTTTTCTGAGAATGTGTAGTTTTCGTCTATCATCTAGCCTGGCACAACAAATTTAATAGCTGAGTTGAGAAGCATCATACCAGAGATGGGCAACTCCAACTCCGGAGTTGGAGTTAACTCCAGAGTTGACACTTTTTCGTCCAGAGTTGGAGTGGAGTTGGAGTTGAATTTTGGAACTGTTGGACGGAGTTGGAGTGGAGTGGACTTGATGTCAATTGAAGTTGGAGGAGTTGGAGTTGAAATTTTTAATTCTTGAATGGAGTTGGAGTGGAGTGGAGTTGTTGCTTTTTCCAACTCCGATTCAACTCCAACTAACCTAATGTTTTGTAAGCAGAAATGGACAATTCCTGCTACGGAGTTGAAGTGGAGCTGGAGTTAACTCCGAAGTTGACACTTTTTTAGCTGGAGTTGGAGTGGAGTTAGAATGAAGTTTAAAAAAATAATGGAGTTGGAGTTGGAGTTAGAGTGAGATTTTGAAAGCAAGCTGGAGTTGGAGTGGAGTTTTAGGAAACTAATGGAGTTGGAGTTAGAGTGAGATTTTGAAAGCAAGCTGGAGTTGGAGTGGAGTTTTAGGAAACTAATGGAGTTGGAGTTAGAGTGAGATTTTGAAAGCAAGCTGGAGTTGGAGTGGCTTACCCCCGGAGTTGCCCATCTCTGCATCATACTAACATTTGGCACCTATTTGAATGTTTACAACGAGAAGAACTATCTTTTCGTCAATAACTAGGAAAAATAAATAGCGGTGTTCAAAAAAAGTCAAGCAATAAGACCTATACCATCCGAGCACAAATTGAAACATTGATTAAACGTCATGAACAAGAACAAATTGATCTGTACAAATTTCTTCATGGATTACTCACGCTTGTGACTAAAAATTTTCGAATAATAGTTTAAATTTCTCATTGTAATAGTTGATTTCTCTATTTCGTGAATTTGATAGAGTATAATATTCTTTTTTCACTATTTACTATTTGCTGAAAATCTTCACTGAAAAGACTTTTGCTGGTTTGGCCTATTTCCAAGATTTAATATTTCGTGAAAGTGTTTAAGAAAGAACATCTTAAACGGACGTATTATATTTATTACAAATTCAAAATATCAAACACAACAAACTTATTTTAATTAATAACTACAATAGAGAAAATAAAGATTTCAGATTTGTGCTGCACCACCATCAACAAAAAGTTCGATACCAGTTACATAACTACTATCATCTGAAGCAAGAAAGATCGCAGCCTTGGCAATTTCATCGGTTGTACCCAGTCGACCCATTACTGTTCCAGAAGCGAATGAGTCCTTGGCAGCTTTCGCTTCTTCTTCTGTTTTGGTATTTTTATGAAATATGGATGTATCTATTGGTCCTGGACTTAAAGTATTTACTCGAATCTTTCGTTCTTTCAAATCAACTGTCCAACAACGAGCAAAGGAACGGAGAGCAGCCTTTGTAGCGCAGTAGACACTATTATTAGCAAATCCTTTGACAGAACAAATAGATCCATTCAAGATAATCGATCCGCCATCAGCAAATATTGGTAATGCTTTTTGAACAGTGAATAAAACCCCTTTCACATTGATGTTGAATAAATCATCATAATGTTTTTCAGTGATAGAGCCCAACGTTGCAGTAGTATATGTTCCTGCATTGGCAAAGAGAATATCTAAATGGCCTTTTTCTTTTTTAATCACATCGTATAACTTGTCAAGATCGGCCATATTTGATACATCACTTTGAATTGCAGTTAATTTCTTACTATTAAGTTTTTTAATTGCTTCATTAAGAGCATCTTGTCGTCGACCAGTAATAAAGACATGAGCTGCACCTTCTGCAAGAAATTCTTGAGCAGTGGCGAGACCAATACCTTCTGAACCACCAGTGATAAGTGCAATTTTTCCATCAAGTTTGCCCATTTTTTCTTTTACTGCCGTTATAGTTATCGTTAACTATTACAGTTGGTTATTTGATTTGTTTTCTTTCTTTTTATTCAGTTATATATACATATATATATAAACGACATCATCATAATGACTCTGCTTTTTTCGTTCTCCAACATTTTTACCACATCATGCCGACTCAGTATTTTCTCTTTCTCTCACGGCTTTCATTATCGTCATGTTTTTTATGCTTTTTTCTATTTGCCAATACCCTTTCTACTATTACTTCGTTGATTTTGTCGTTTAATGTACTTTTGCGATTTTTCATTCATAAAAAAGAACTAAATTCTATATATGATAAAGCTGGACAATATTCCTCTACATCAGAATATTGTCACACTTTCAGAAGAAGTGTTCTACTTGTATCAAAGTCAAGTAGATATGCTTTTTTTACAAGAACAATAACAACCACCATTTGAATTCATTTATATCTTCCCGCTAAAAAAACAGCAGAATCTGCTCGATTTGAAATGTACATGTTTTATTATATAAAATAAAAGCGCGTCAAAAATGAAATATGTCAGTATTGAATGGCAAGAGTTTTACCAACATTTTTACATTAAACATAACAAATATCTACAAATTTTCACTGTCTTAGTGTGAAAAAATTTCTTTCAGAAGGCAATGCGCACTAAATCTGATTCAAGATGATGGATGACATCAAGTAGATTTATTTTTTCAGACTTAATGAGTAAAACCAATAATCAGTATGACGTCCATTAGCATCTCTTACTGCACGAAGACGTGATGGATAGGAACATAAGAGAGTTTCGAATAACTCAGTATTCGATTCTATCGTGCCAAGAGACATGACAGGTGTTTTTTAATATTTCTTCTCCATAACGGCTATCTTTCGGTTCTGATTGCATTTTTTGCTCCACTTCGTTTTTAAATATTGCTCCAACATGTTCAGCTGTATTTAGATCACGTGAATTTCCAGGTAAGGTGTCGTTTTCCCAAAAATTGAGGTTATCTTCTTGAAGTAAATGTTGAGTCATATTTGCTCGCATATATAGTGTCTTGTCATGAATAAGTATGACATCGTCCATATCGATTACATTTTCTTCATCTTTGAGGAATGAAAATATGTGTTGCATTAAAATAGTATTACGAAAATATTGATCAGACCACGATTCACCTTTATCTTTAGGTACCCAATGCAACCTTTTAGCAGTGAAAATGATAAAAATGTCAATGTTTGCTTGGTTTTTAAGCATTTAACGATATTTTTCGTCATTTTCGATATCTTTAATATTTTTTGCCTAAACTCGATCGTTCTGATAATTTGGTCTGCTAATAATTCAAACATAAAATTCATCCGATAGCGCAAGATGGACAGAGTTCTCTTGAGTCCAATCTTTTAACCAACCACAAAACTATAGCCTGCTTGAAATATGAGCCTCTGTTTTTAATGCTCTTGGAATAACATAAAATGGCTTTAATTCTTCTCTATGGCAATAATTGGTAATTATTTTTGGAACCGCATATTCCTTGTGTTTTTCTGCAATATCTGTTACCATAATGTAAATACTTTTACTTTGTTCGCCATTTGCACTATGGATAAGGTTTCTACTTACATCTGATAGCTTAAATTTACGACCAGATTTGGAATAATCAGCAAAACAATTATCATATGACTTTACCCATCATTCTGTAACAAATCAAGTAGTACTATGAAT
Organism: Macrotrachela quadricornifera; assembly: GCA_022393335.1. Lineage (NCBI taxonomy): Eukaryota > Metazoa > Rotifera > Eurotatoria > Philodinida > Philodinidae > Macrotrachela > Macrotrachela quadricornifera. Next base: position 2,462,903 of record JAJEKB010021543.1, on the reverse strand, counting down.
TTTGTCTACAATCCACTGTCGATTAATAAATGTTGCACCGGCATCCCGAGCTTCACGAAAAGCAACACATTTGATTCTCTCGATAATTCTTTGTTGTTCTGTATCATAAGTACCAGCCATTGTCAAACAATAAAGATAAATTGCTTAATGAAAATGATCAATTGTTTTTGTATATGAAATTCAAACAGTGCGAAACATTCGTGTATAATGTTCTACACGTCCTTAAAAGTTTCTCTCTAACACAGAATAGAAGTGGGAAAACCATGGTTCGATAACTGAAATGAAACGGGACCTGCAATAAATACAAATGAATACTGCTTTGCTATTTCTATTGCTTCGGCGTTATGCCGTCATTCGTATTTGAAACAAGAAGATAAAAAGATAATAGAGCGAAGAAAAATTATATTATCTTGTGCATTGAATCATGCTAAATAGTTAACACGATGATACTTCTATTAATTTTTGTAAAAAAAAGCATTATTCTTGTGAAATGCCTCGTTATCGATAGGTTATCACAATTGTATTGCTGGAATCTCTACGTATTCGTTATAAAAATTTTGGCAGAACCCTTACTATTTAATACCGACAAATCTCAGTTTTAACGGGCTTTCATTTAGTATAAAATTTATTATTGATATTATTTAAAATAAAATCATTATGTTGCTCGTTTGAAAAAATATTTTTACACACTCTGTATTGTACTCCGATCTGTTACAAACATGTAGGAACTGACCAGAATATATATGAAAGGACCGACGAAGCACTATTATCTTTTCGAAAGTTAAAGTATGAATTACTACAAGTGCATATTATAATAGAAAGTGTAAAGAATGGTGTTAAACGAAGTGATAACAGTGAAAAAAAACGGATGATAACCCATGTCATCAAAATCGCGTGAAAATCGGCGATTAATCGCCAAAACTGACGATTTTTTGTCAGTTTTTTCAACAAAATCAAGATTTATCAAAAACGATAAGACTTTGCTAAAATCGAAAGATGACGTCAGACAGGCTATCGTAGAGCCTATTCAAGTTCATTTTCTTCATGTTTCTTCTCCCAAAAGAGAGTCAAATTGGCAGATAAAAAAAATAATCGATAGAAAAAGAGCGAATAACAGAGCCAAAAAGCTTAAGTACAAGAGCAGATAGAGCTACGGATACAATAACATGAAAAGATGAGCGATATCATGTGATTTGCCCTTAATATTACCGGTGAAAAAGTTGAGCGAAAATCGCCGATTAATCGCGATAAAATCTCACGATTATCGGACTGATAAATCGCGATTTTGGGCGATTAATCGCGATTTTGGACGATTACTCGCAATTTTTAAAAAAAATCGTCGATTATATCGCGATTAATCGGCGATTTTTTTAAAAATTGCGATTAATCGCCAAAAGTGCCGCGATTTTGACGACATGGGAAATTATGTCTGTTAGACATTGTTAAATATATTTCGACCAATGGATGATATTTAATATTTGAATGGTTCAAGTTTGACCAGATTCAAATAACTTCTCCAATCAGGTCTAATGAATGAGAATGCAGTTCTAGTGCTCTCAAACAAATCAAAACAAGACTAAAAAACAACTTGTCAGAAATAGCATTAGCAACTGTTGTTACATTTTTCCAAAAGCGCACATTATTAAAATATATGCATCCGAGAATGAAGACAATAGTGGTGATGAAATTGAATAAACGGCAGAACAACTATTTATAACAATGATGCTTTTTGAATATCATATAAGAAAATTTTCTTTTTTATAATAATAAATTTATTTTCATCTGAGGTTTCATGCTACCGTTTTAGTGCAAATCAATAGTATGGAACATAGCGATGCTCATACTTGATAGTAAAATCCAAGAAGGTTCAAATTGAGAGCTGTATCTTGTTTTTTGGAAAAAAGGAGAGAGTCGTTTCTCTTTGGCTTTCGAAGACTTTCTCTCTGAATTTCTCTTTCCTTCTTCCTATGAAGAAAATGAAACGAAAGCTCTGTTCGATATGTAGAATAGTTGTTGGTTGTCTAGAGATAGATTTTGATTCTTGTTTTTGTTTTCATGATTTTTCTTAACGAATCTTTCGTACTTATTTTGAAATATGTATATGTATTCATTCTAATTCCTATGTATTTCTCTGAATAAGTAACTAAGTAGCTTACTTTCTAACTCTTCTATTTATGTCAATCACATTCATATCTACCATACTCTTGTTTTATGATCTACAAAAGTATGGAATTCTTTGAGTTGAATCCCATATACAGAGCAACATATGGGCAACTTTTCTTTTGCATTGCAGATATTTTATTTATTGAATACCAATTACTAACAGTAAATTTTTGTTACAAGTTCGATTGCACATAATAAACTGAAGTTAATGTGTGACGCTAGAACAGTCACAGTAAATATTGGTACAATTAAATATGTGCATTGCATAACAGTGCAGACGAGTTCATTTAAAATTTAGTTATTATATTTTGGAAATCGCTATTGACATTCATGTTGCTGTTTATTTCATTCAAATTTTGTAACACAATCTGATTGTGTAGTTGTTCAGTTTCTATCTCAGTGATAATCGACATTTTGTTAGTCGTTCGTTTTAATGTCTTACGAGGGAACACATCCAACTGTCCAAACCCTTTTGAGTTCGGACTTT
>JAJEKB010021543.1:2401425-2455253 GCA_022393335.1 Macrotrachela quadricornifera | reverse complement strand
TCTTCCTTTCTTTAAATGGTTGCTTATTTTTTTACACGCTTGACTAAGCAAGAAACAGAAGAAAGAAAGGAAGAAAGAAAAAGCTAAAAAAAGTAAATGTTTTCCTTTTCTTTTTTAAACTCTGTTTAGTCTTCATTTATTTATAATAAAATAAGTGTTAGTGATGCAATTTCTGTGGAAACGACGTAAAACAACAGCTCCGTCGTCCTTGGACAATGGTACTGATGAAACTGTTGCATTGTTGCAGGCATGTCAGCGTAATGATTTAGAGTATATCAAACAGCATTTGCCACAGCTATCAATTAGAGATATTAATTACCAACACCAGTCTCAGGCTAACTATACTGCGTTACATGAAGCTACTCGTCAAGGGAACTCCGACATAGTTAAACTTCTGTTAGAACATGGTGCTGATCGTTGTTTGAAAAATAACAATGAAGAAACTCCTGTCCTTCTTTCTCCAACAGATGAAATACGGGCATTATTTAAGCGCCCAAAATCTGATCAGCGTTTTATATGTATATGCGAACCTTTACCACTACCAATTATCCAGAATGATAAAAAAAATTCTAAAAATTGCTCATTAAATAATGACAAGAGTTTCTATGAATGGGAATTAGTTGATCTAACTGCAGCACAAAATGTCATAAATTTTCGACGTGAGTTAAAACCGTACATAACCGATAAAGAATTAAAACGTCGAATCTATATAATTAATAAAGGTTATATAGCAATGCGGTTAGATGCACTAGCTGATGCCTCTGTTGATAAAAAAGAGATTGAAAAGATTTGTAGCTACTTTAAAGAAGCTTTGGAAAAAAATAACCCATGCCTTATTGTACGAGCATATACGAAAAATAAGGAATTTTCAAAAATCTTGAATTGCGATATGGCACGTAATGTTATGCATGATCTTCACTATGCTTGTAGTAAATTAAGTTGTATTTGCTCTTATACGACTGAAGATGGAACAAAAGCTATTGCAAGTATTCTGTTACATTGTAATCAACTGCGTGATTATTCTGAAGGAATAGTTTATCGTGGTATATACATGAAGAGTGACATCCTAGCACATTACAGTGTTGGACGATGTATTATAACTACCACATTTCTCTCAACCTCGCCAAATAAACAATGTGCTGAGATGTTTAGTTGTTATGACAAAGATCAGAAGAAACTTTGTGGCAACGAAAAAGGCTACGCATCGTTTTTATGCACGTATATAATTAAAAATTATCATAAAAAATACCGTACAGCAATAAGTATAAATGAATTCTCCGAATTTAAAGATGAAGAAGAAGTATTAATCTTACCATATGCAGCTTTTTTGATTACAAAGAAAACTCCAGATCAACTTCATCCTGATCAAAGGATAGAAATTGAATTAGAAGAATGTAGTGATGATCAGCTTATTGAATATACACATGGTCCTACAGCCATCAACTCGATGCAGTAGAACGTCATTTTTAAAAGTTTTCGAACAGTCATTTCGTAATCGTTGCATTTTGACAATCAGACTTCAATTTCCTACCTTTACATTATATAACGTACTTTTAAAAAGAGACGTCTAGGCAAATCTGGATTTTGCAGGAGGAGACGCATTAGCTTCACTTTGTAGAATTTCTGACTATTCGCACTGAACAACAGCATTTCTCCTCGACTTGTAGGAAGTACTTAATTGATAGAAACAGGAAGAGCTGAGTGATAGTGTGACGTTATAAAATTACCGTCTTTTGCCTAAGATCAATTAACAAGCTGGAAGTTGAGGGATGAACTCTTATCATGATTTCAAATCCAGCAACTTAAAGATAATAATTTTTCGGCGCATTGTATAGAAAATTTAGAAATATGTGTCTCTACAGCCACTCAAAAATACTAAAAAAATCAATATCATCATTTGAGTCTTAAAATTAACTATGCTTTATGGTAAGAATATAAGATTCTCCGGGAAGTTGCAGCTGTTTATCTGATGTCTTTTGCGAGATATCGATGTTACAAATTCCAATAAATAGACAATATACGACGAAAAACCAATTTGAACAAGTAGAATTGCCATTGATCCATGACCTCTGAAAACTGAAATAGATAAGAAAATCGAACGAAACTTGCTAAAATATTTGGGACAGCGCTTTTTCACATAACTTACGTCATTCTATCTGATTTAATCACTGATAAGTGTTTTCTGAACGACACAAAACACTATTTTCACCAGTTTTTCTCTCCGAGTTCCATAGAAAGCGTTTTCGATCTGTTTTTTCCATCTCTTCTCTCCGTTTTCACATTTCACCCGTTTAAATGAGTTCTTCTTACACCCTCACCCTCTAAATCTAAAACCCTTCAGGCTTTCACATTCTTCGACTTTTTTATGCAAGAACTCTCGGATATACTCGATAGAGAAGCATCTTAAAAATCATACCATTTCTTTTTTGCTTGTTTGCTTGTACATGTGCATTCTAAGCGAAATTAAGACAATAGATATAATCGAATTGGTGACCGTTATCTGCCTTCATTTGTTTCTGATGCTGATCAGATGAACATGTAAGCTACTTTCTTTTTAATTAATATCCTTATCAGTTTTTTGACAGTTTTGTTGCTGAAGTAGATTAAAATATCAGGTCTTTACGCTTCATTGTAGACATATTTTTGTATGAACATGATGTTGTCTATATTCTCTGACTTTTTTATCTTCGATATCACGCAACGATAATATCAACTTCATTCGCTATATATCATTAGTTCTACCTCATATTTCATCTTTCTCTTTTATCATTCTTGTCATTTACATGAATATATTTAAGCTATTTGATGAATCGTTAGGCAAATCCTTTTCTGTTTACAACTTTTTTTTCTCTCTATTCTCCTACTTCCTATGAGTCAATCAACGGTCTTATGATGTATCGCTTTTTCGTTAATTTTTTTCCTTGTATTCTTCCTATCGATTTGCTTGGATGAGTACAGCTAAAACTTTCCTCTTGCTTCTTTCATCGACGATCGTCAGTCGTTTCTACACGTACTTTACTTTCTTCCTTGCACAGACGAATATGTCAACTATTGCTCTTTCAGTATATCCATACGTGTCTTTACAGTCACTTTTCCGTCCATTTTGTCTCTTCTTAGTTTTCAAATCAGTGTAGTAGAGATTGTTCATTCAAATTATTAATCTTTACAATTCTTTCTTTTTTCTTTCATTAGAGAAAATCTATTTGCCACAATAGTCCGCCCCTCATATCAATAGTATTTTGTGCATTTGATGTTGATTTTTATATACGTTTGTTTTATCGGAGTCAGATCTTTATTTTCCTTCGCTCGTCTTTCATCATTTTTCTGATCATATCTCAGCTGCGATTTTTACTCAAGAATCGCACCATCTTCAGACTCTTTTTCTATATTTTAAAACAAATATCTCAGATTACAAATTTTCCACCGGGATTCCTGTCACTGCTCGCCAAATATGTGCATATTCGTTCAAGCATTTCTTTTAAATTATAGTTCTCCTTGTATCGCGAGTGATGACAAAATAGGATGACAATCAGGATGTCTGTGTGAATAAAAAGATTGCTGAATAGTGTCTACTATAAATAATCGGCTAGTTCACTTTCTTGGCATCTGTAGTAGTCAATTAGTTCAACTTTTTTTAAGATTCTCGGAAGAGGGTGAGGGCAAAACTGCAGTAGTACGACTTTCTTTTATACAAACTCTCTCTTAGAGATGTAATAATTCAAAAACCTCTCAAAAACTGAGTTTTTTTTTAAATGTTTTTAAGAGGTGTTTGAGTCGTTTCATTTATAAGACAGTTTCAATAAAAAATAGTCAGATTTTTTCAAAAAAAGACTCTTAAGTTCTGCATTCTGACATACTCTTTCCAATAGTAAAAAAATGAGACCTTCAAATTTAAATCCGGTAGAGAAATTTGCGACACGAAATTAGCTGTTTTTGACTCTTATTTGATAGATATCCCCAGAAAATGTTGAGCAATCAAGCTGGAAATTTTACCATAATATATGCCCAAAATATCATGCGATTTGTTTGCGTCTAGAAAAAATATCATCTATGGTAGGGTCTTTACGCAAGTGCATGCTCGACAATACAATTAAATAAGTCAAATTTACAAACCAATGAAAATACTAATACTAATAGTTTACACCATTTGTTGAAAACATAATCACATCTGATGCAAATCAACAGTGATTATATTTATTCGAATATTCCAAGTAATGACAATAATGACTTATTATTGTTTCATTACCAATGGAAGCTATCTATATTGTTCACAAATATCTCTAATTAGTGTTGAAGAATGAATAACTATGCATTATTAGGTATAAAAAAAAGTAGCTATAAAGATTTTCAAATACTATTAGAAAATAGACAGCTGCTCATCTAGTCAATCAGTTCAAATACCTACTCATCTAGTATACTGTAAATAGCTCAACAATCTCTGCTCAAAAAAGAGTTAATAAAGTGAAATAAACAGCTAAGCAAGATTTGAATATCTATGATGATTTTTAAATAATTGTAAAGACTTTTAAATAGTGCTGGAAACTAAATAGCTACTCATCTAGTATATTACATTTTGTAACGTTTCGTTTGTAGAAGAAAAAGTTGTATCTCTTTTGAAAATAAAGCAGTTGTTGTAAATATCTACAATGGATGATGCATCATGTTTGAAAAATATTACGGCGTGCATTGCTCCTTTTGGTTTGAGATTGTGTGATGCAGACAAAGATATTTGCTCGAAACATGGATACTGCATCACATCTATCTTAAATTCATCGAGTTCATTCTGCATCTGTTATTTCTGCTACACGGGAAAGTATTGTCAAGAAGATCAATTTTCGAAAAATGTATGGTACTGGGGATTAGTAGCACAACAATCTGCATCACTTGTTGCAGTTCAGAGAATAACTCTGATTGTGCTCAGTATCATCTTGATATTAAACTGTCTGCTCTGTTTACAAACATATTTCGCTAGCTATAAGATACGTATCACAAATATCGGAGTTTATTTAATTATGAGCACATTCTGTTCATTGCTTTATGGTGTGCTAATATTTGTTAATATGGTTTTATCTTGGTTTCCAAGTGTACTATTATCAAAATATCCTGAAATTGCTTGTAATGTTACGACAAAATATGTTGGACCATCATTATCTTACATTTGGACATGGTTGGTTGCACTCGTGGCTTTTGAGCGTATGTTAGCTTCATGCTCCCAATATAGGTTATTTGATTCGCGTAAGCGTTCACTAATTGTGGGCACTTGCGTAATTGTCATCTGTCCATTGACAACTTTGCCTGATATATTTACCGTAAAAGTAATTTCCGTCACTGGCATTCAAGCAGTCATAACAAAACCAGTTGCTTGTATGAATTATACACCCATTGGTTATATAATTAATAAGGTTATCATTAGTATTCACACTTATGTTACTCTATTACTCGACGTAGTCTTAATTCTAGCTGTTTTTGGTCATCTATTGAAACATCGATATCATCTCCTCCATGATTCTACGATTATCGAAAATATTCGTATTATTTTTTCAAAACATCGAGACTTGTTCATTCCACTTAGTGTGCAAATTATTTGTTCATTACCTTTTGCAGTCTTCATTGAAATGATGACATGTGAGAAGGCTGCTAATTCGATTGCTGTGCCGTACATATACTATGCGTTTGTTTTAATTGGATTTGTACCGGAGATATTCTCTTTTTTCGTTTATATTTACGTCTGTAACGTTTATATGACAGAATTTTGGCAAGCATCGATAGTGGGACGATGTCTTCTCAAATTGAAAAAGAAATTTTGTCTAAAGGAACAATTGCAAATGTCAGCGGCATTCTCACAACAAACATCACAAGCTGATGCGATAGTATATGAATCAGTACCGATGTCTCCAATACTAACCGAACAAATGTTGCCATCGCTAGTTGAGAACGAATTTAGACTACATATAACAAGTGCACAAGATGATTGTAACGAAAAACACCAAAATAGCAGAGAAATTTAACTAATGATTTGTTCATACTTACTGTGAAATGCGAATAAAAGTGTAGTTCTGAACATTTGTTTTAAGAAATAGTTTGTGTGCCTGACAAGTTTTTATTTTTAGTCTTACTTCTGTTTTTATTCAAAATAAGATATATAAAATCATGATCTTTAATACACACAGTTTTCTCTTTTTAAACTAATCTATTTTTTCTTCAAATACTTTCATATCACATTATTATTCATTTATCATGGACTTTCTTACTCATTCAGATCCAAGTGTGCTACACTATAATGAGTTCGTTTATCGAGGATGAATACGCATGAAAAAGAATGTGTTACAGGTATTCTTTATGGAAATCAATTTGCCGGGAAAAGTTTATTATCTGTTTGTTTTGAATAAATTAGACTTATGAATACAAATGATGTTACCGATTTCGTCAAGCTATCTTTATCTATTAGAAAGTGAAGATATTTTTAAGTACTTTGAAATGTACTCTTTCCCTTCATATGGTTCAGCGTCAGCGGCGGTGGAACGATTGAAATTTAGAGGATGCTCAAAACTTATCACGTAATGATGACAGTGATATAAAAGCAGCGCAAAGATTTTCGAGCTTTTTCATCCTAACTCTTATAGATCAAACAGTATTTGTGAAGATATGATTTCAACGGAATTCCACTGGTGTATATCTTTGTAAGGGCGAATGACAGAATCTGATAATTTTTCAAAAGATGGGCCGCTAAGTTTGACAGTATCACAGAATTAATTTTTTTGGATTTACACGATTCACTGAAATCCTTAGATTTCTCTATCGGATAGTATAGAATATAATGTGTTTATACGAAGAGGTCCATCATCTGGAAGCCTAAGACTTCACCTTCAGCTGATCGTCATACGAAGTTCTGCCTATACTCGCCTGCGGCCAGGTACCTGTCGTTGTCTTAATTTCTTCATTTGAGGATGAAATTAGTACGTGAACATCAGAACTAGAAGAAAAATTTTCAACAATATGAATCCTAATAGCGATTGTTGAATTGTCTGTTCTATTCGACTCCAAAATACATTCTGATTATCAGATGTATTACAACATCCTTCATAATATCTCGTTTTTTTCCAGATTGTATTATGGACAGAGTTGCCAAATATATTGAAACCTATTTTCTTGCTTTTGTTCAATACAATGTACAAAGAACATAGTAAATATTTCATAGATATTGCTCATTTTCTGACCGGTTCAACTTCGTCAGCTCTATGTATCTTCACCATCTCGCTTGGTAATAGTCAAGTTACATTCCATCTTAACATAAGAAGCGTATGTGTTTTCTAAAAACAGCAAATCATTATCTCAACTGAATATTCGAGTTGTTTATGTCACTATTTCATTTGTATCTTTTGAAATCTTCATTGTTTACTTTTGCTTTTTTCTCAACTATCTTTCAAAGCTTTTAACTTTGTTATTATATGCTATAAAAATGATCGATCAAAAGTCATTTTATAGAGCGTGTTTTTCAATCTTGTTTTCTCACGAAGGCGTATTTTCAACAATTTGTCTTTCAATATAGAAACTTATTATGCAAATCATATGATACATTCTATTAATTTCCTGAAAACTAATAGAGTGCATCATATGGGATATATTTTTATTGAAAACATTTTTTATGATGACATGTTGATTGCTTCAATCGTTCAGTTTGGTTAACAGTAAACATTATAAAAAGTTCTGAATTTTCATCGATCCAAAAGAAGCCATGATCACCTTTCATTTATTTGAAGACGCATAAAGACTTATCTGTACCGATTTGCCACACATCGAATCAATATTAGGTATATATAATATGGGATCTCGGGTTAAGTATGAGTTTCGGTACTTTGCTTCTTCTTGAAGTTGTCTAGATATACCATTCATTGTTCCCATTCTACACATACACATATTCCGATCCCTTCGTAAAAAGAGCGAATGTAAAAGTAAATGACACAATTAAATTAGAAACTTGATACGAATGAGATAAGAACGAAAATACTGGTATCACATCAACACTACTAGATAATTGTATCTTGTTTCCAGAGAGAAAAAAAAGACAATAAAATCAGAATTAAAGAATGTCAAATTATTTTTTAATGAAATACTTCAAGATTACTCCTTCATATGAAAGATCAAATTTCATTCTCTATAAAAAACAGCAGTAATTATTTCGTATTCATGACATTGCCAATCTGTTTATAGTGTAAAGAAAAACACATTAGAAGAATGTGGCTTTATTTCTTCGTTATTTTCTATGCTGTTCTTATTATTGTCACTAAAGAGGAAGAAATAGAATTTCATTTATCTATTCGTGAAAATGGAAAAATTTGTTCACCTTGGATATACGTAAGTGTTGGTCGAATTGCTTATGTCGATGATTATCATCGTGAATGCATTAGTGAAACGGAATTGAAACTAAACAATGGAGAGGCATATCTCTGCTGCGAAAGTATACCTTTAACAACGCCAAGCACAAATTTTCCTAGAGAATGTGGTAAGCAACAATATCGACCATTACAACAACGAATTGTTGGAGGAGTACATGCAATTGCTAACAGTTGGGTGAGATCAATGTAAAAAAATCACTAAAATGAATCTTATTTTCACTGTTAACCATGGCAAGTTTTGTTACTTGGAAGTGATGTTCAATATGATGGTGTACTGATCGATCAACAATATGTTCTAACAGCTGCACATTGTACTAGACATCCTACTGAACCGACTGATTATCAAATTACTATTGATTTGTATAACAGAAATTCAATATTCTATATGAGACAAGTAATTGTTGCAGAAAAAATTTGGGTGCATGAAGAATATAATAGTAGTACTCTTGAAAATAATATAAGTATCATTCGTCTATCACGACCTGCCCAGATTTCGGATACTACCAACATTATTTGTTTACCGGGCGCTCACGCTGATAAAGTTGTAAATCAAACAGTATGGACTTGTACGTATCACAAGTTTTATTCTGTTCTATCTGAAAATTGAAAACAAGAGATACTTCTTTCTTTGTTAGCCGGTTGGGGAAAAACAGCTTACAGAGGCAATGAAAGTCCTGTTCTCAAACAGACCTGGTTGCATCCAATGGGTAATCGATGTAATATTTATGTTACAAAGGTATTTGATGAAGAAAAACAATTGTGTACTGGAAGATATACAGCAGATGGTGATGTATGTCAGGGAGATTCAGGTGGACCTTTGATGTATGAATCAAATGGACAATGGTAGATATTATTCATTTACTATTACACTAATTATTTTTGTTTAATCTTTTTTTTTCTTTACTTAAAGGTTTCTGAATGGAATTACAAGTTATACTACAGCTTGTGGTCAAAAAGGGCAACCGAATGTTTTTGTACGTGTGAGTTATTATCTACCATGAATTTGAAATAAAATGACATCGACTTAAACCTTTCACGGAGATTTGAGTCATTGATAGCTCACAATATATTTTAACAAAAAAAAATGAGGACAAAGTAGATTTTCTTTCTTTTTTTTCCTAAGTAGGGAGAGACAGTTAGTCCTATGCTTACTCTATCTCTGTCATTGGTTGATCTATTTTATTATTTAGAGAAACACTTTTCTTTAAAACATTTACGACGAAAGAGACTTGTCGCAGTCAAAACAGAAAGTTTTTATCCTCTTTGCTGCCGTCGCATTTGCTTCTCTTGAATTATTGTTGTCTAATGTTCTCGTAGCAATCAACACATCGCCTTCAGATCCTTCCATTTCTTCGAACTTGTGACCTGCAAGTTTGCAGTTCATTTAGTTTGTTGAATGACACACCAAGAAGTAAAAGATCGCATGAGACTTTCACAAAACATTATATTGGCAAAATCCTAATTACGAAATATTGATATTTCCAACATATTGAAAATACCGATGAGTATATTAATCGAGCCTGAGCACGCATGAAAATAGATATATTAAAGCTACTTTTTCTCGAAAAATCGAATTGCTGCAAAGAAATCTTTTTCTTATTGTGTAATGAAGATTTAGATCAAACTTAAATCATTTTGAAAATGAACTGAGATGATTTAAAGACTTTGTGTGTTATTTTTTCTTTTTTGTTTATATTCATAAAATAGTAATGTATTATTTATTTTAAAACGAGTAATAATATAAGAACAATGCTAAGAGAAGTCATTATTAATTTTTGCAGCAATTTGATTTAATATACGTTTCATACGTGGATCAATGATTGTTGCTGTATCCGTTCCAATTCGATTCATAACATAGGCAAAAGAAAGATTCTTGGATGGTGCTGCAAAACCAATACTACCACCAGCTCCTAAAATTAATGAAAATTAGAATCTGTTGACAATCTTATTAATGATCTCTTGCTTACCATGATGACCAAATACATCTGGACCGAAATCAGGAAGAGCATAATCAAATCGATGAAAGCCCATACTAAAAGATGAGTAATACTGCAATATAAGATCTATCTCATTTGGAGGTGTATTGGATTTGATTGCAAGTTTCATAATTTCGTCATTTAATAATGGTTGTCCTGAGTTATCCTTAAGATTTCCAATGAATGCTGCATAGAGTCGTGCAATCGACCAAGCATTTGTTATTCCAATAGCAGCCGGTATTTCTGCTTGATGTATTTTAGGATCATTCCATATACTAAAATAAGTTAACATTGTTTCATTTAAAATATCTTTGACATCTAGTTGAGGAACAACTAGCGATACGCGATGCTGTATATCGGGTGGTAAACCAATATAAAATTCTATTTGTGTCCGAGTTACTAGTTCATCTTTGATAAATTGCCCAAATGATCTTTTCTTTGGATCCACACGGCGAACAAGTTCACCAGCTAACCAACCATAAGTAACTGCATGGTAACCATGAGTTGTTCCTGGTATCCATAACGGTTGTTGTTCTTCTAGTGTGTGAACCATTGCTGTCCAATTAGCATACTGTTCGACGGGAGATGATACATATGGAAGTCCAGCGCGATGTGATAGTATATCAGCAACTGTCGTATTTTCCTTTCCATTTTGTCCATATTCTGGCCAATATTTGGTAACTAATTCTGAATAATTAAGTAAACCACGTTGAACACAAATTGCAGCAGCCATAGCTACAACACCTTTTGTCGTTGAAAATACTAACTGTAATGTATCATCATCATAAGGTGTAGTTTGTGATTCATCAAACCATCCACCTCGAAGGTTTACTACTGGAAGACCTTGATGATAAACTGCTATAGCTGCACCTAAATCATATTGTTGTTTAAAATTTTCTAGAAACAAATCTCGCACAAATTCCCAGCCATGAGCTGTTGTCCCAAAAATATTATAATCAATAGAACGATGGCAAAATACAATTGAAAGAAATACAACCAAAAACCATATTGAATAAACCATTATTGAATGCGTCCTAGTTTGTGAAATATTTGTGCTCTTTCTATACTTAAAAAGTGGATTAGAAATAAATCCTGTACGTTAATGTCAAATAGAACACAAAAAAAGAAGTATTACACACTGTAAATGTCAGAAGGTATTATACAGTGACAGAAATATTCTTTGCCTTATACAAAAAGAATTAATATCGTAGTTTGAAAAGAAACTTCGAAACCTGCTTTTACAGATACCTTCTGTGCAAGTGCTCTTCGAATTGTTTTATAGTGTGGTCGTTAGCCTACGGCGAGTTCTATATAACAATATAATTTCATACTCTTTTGATTGACTTATAAAAACGATATTATACAAATATCTTGTTTCCTCTGCCATATCAGAAATATTTGTGATGGATATTTCAATTTTTTTGACTTTTTCACCTGAAAATATTGGAGTTCATCAGGCTTTTCTTTTGAATTATTTGTAGTAAAACTCGCTCATCTTATTATATTATATTTCCTCAAACAAGAATCCTCTTAAAGTTTCGCATAGCAATTGATAGCCTACAATTAGTAATATCGAATATCATAGTCAAATATTGTATTTTTTCACCTTTACCATCGATAAGAGACAAACATCGTCTTTTCATCGACGTCACACAATTTTTCACAACGTCAATATCAATCTTTTTCAATTCTTCATCTAAATCTAGCTCGAACTGATCAGTATTTATTGATTTCCTTTTTTCTACGCTGCGTTTCATGATCGACCAGATATTTTCGATGGAATTTGCATCAAGGATATTCGATGGCCAATCTAATAACTGTGGTATATTCTCGTCGATAAATTCTTGACAAATATTACTCATGTGTTTGGGGTCATTGTCCTTCTGCAAACGCCAATTCGGGCCAAATTGATCTAAAAACGAAAGAATACACAAGTAACGCTAAATTGTTTTCTTTCATTGCTTACGCATGGCAACTGGAAGAAGATAATCTTCAAGGATAGAAACATAATATGGACCATCGAGATTGCATCGAAACGTGTGAAATGTCAATATACCTTTCACATTTATTGCATCCCAAACATGAACCTTCTAACGATTTTTAGATGAACATTTAAATTCTTGATTAGGAGTTTTCGTCCATCGACGAACTGTATTACCAAAAAGCTGAAAATGAAGATTTATCTGTAAATATTGTAGTATTGAAATCATCATTTTTATGCTTCTTGGCGCATTGTACACGTCGTTGTTTTACATTCGATATTAACATGTGAGTAGATTGAGGTAAAACATTTTTATAATCATATTTGTGAAGATGACGACTAATTGTTGACGTAGATATGATTTGTGGTGCATTGCCGATAATTTTTCTTTCATTTCGTTAAGAATTATTTCATTATTATGTCGAACGTATTGACTAATAGCTCTTTTTCTTTTTCGCCAAGAACACATGGTCGACCATTTTTACTTCGATGTTTAAGTGAATCTATTTGTTTTAATTTGTCAATATTGTAATAAATAGTACTCAGTGAAATGTTTGTTTCCCGATGAATAAGAGAAGCAGATTTTATACTTCTATTCCAAAAAGACAAATTTGTAAAATGATGATTTTTCAAGTTAGTGGTCGACGGCATAATTGTATGAATATATATCGAAGAAGAAAGAAATTGCACTTCTATATATACAACGTGTAGTATATCTGATGAGGATTTATCCCTCAAAAAAATTACTTTTGTAGTTACTTATAATAGTAGAGAAACAGCTGGTTAAAAAAAAATTTTTTTCTAAGTTTTTTTACAAGTATCTGTATGTCCAGATCTATATGGTTTCTAGTAGAGTTTTACAGACTGACCTTGAATTCATTTTTGAATAATTCGATTTTTTTCGAATTATTCGACTGCTTTTGCATTTAATCTCAGAATTTCTCTTTAAAATTCTTACGCAGTGTTTTGTTCAATCCAATGAGTCTCCTGGTTGAGAGGAAATCTAGATTATGGTAGCAACTACTCTTACACACCCAAATAAATTCAGAATTCTATTTTATGAAGAGAATTTTATTTTTGTATTTTTTATTGTTGATCTTAGTTTATTTGAATCAAATGACTATAATAAAAAGCATTTGATAGTTCTTGATTAAAACAAACATAAATTATGTATTTTTCAAGTCATTGTTGTGTTTATGTCACCTTCTTATCGAATCGTTATGGATACCATAGCAATACTAAATATAAATGAAATTAAAAAGCTGACAATATGTATTACAATGCTTTTTGTTGGGAAATAAGTGTAAAGTCTGATATATCGTTCTGTATACACCATAATTTTCATATTCTCCACATTTGTATACTCTTCACGAAGAGCTGCCATGGCAGCTGAATCATCGCCACCAACAGCTGCCAACACCGCTCTATCCTGAATACGTGTATGGATAGGTACAGTAAACCATTCATTATTACTACTCAGACTATTGTTATGCATCATCAATGTATCATGTAATACGCTACCATTTTTCTTGAAAATTACAATGTTATATATAGATATGCCAATGTATAGCAAACTAATAACAATAGGTATTGTAACTAGTGGCTTTACAATAATACTAACACCACCAAAAATCATACATATCAGCCAAAAACTGATAAAAACATAGCGATATACCAAAAAATGTCCACCACGCATAGTTTTTTTCTCATCTGATAACGGCAAAGAATTGTAATTATTTACAGCAAAATTGTACCTTGCTGCATAAGTATTTCGGATAGTCACTGTAATACCTGTTGCTCGTACATCACCGACATTTGTTGTTTCGTTACGATAAACTGCAACTGTAGCATTTCCTACACCATTGATAATTGCAGCTTCACGTTGAGAAGTAATTGGAATCACTGACATTCTTGTATTTGCGTTAAATAAACTAGAAAGAAAAATAAAACAATAAAAATGTTAGCGACGACTCAGGTCATCACTCTCTTTTGTACGTGTGTTATTAGACATATGATCTAGGATCACATTTTTCTTCTTTCCTTTTTCTTTTCATCATTCATGATGTACGATGCATGATGCGTTGTGCCAAAAATATGATGATATATCACATATTTTCCTTCTTTTTTCTCATATATATATACACATCATTCCTTTTTCTCGTTTGGAGAGTGAGAATTCATTTTGTTGTTTTAAATGGACTTTTTCTTCGAAAATAAAGCCTACGGTGTAAACACACAGTATCACTCTCGTCTTCTCTCTTAGCCCTACAAACAGACTAACAAAAAGTATTTCCTCATAGTGCTTTCTGTGTCAAAAAAAGAAGAATAAAGGCAACCAAATAATATGATAAATACGGTAAAAAATGCATTTTTTTCTTTGTAATAATAGCCATACCTGTATATCTTTCATAAATTAATGTGGTTAATATTATATACAAGATGTTGAAAAACCTTTACGCCCCCCCCCCCAGGTTCGACCTTAAAGTAAAATAATTTCACTAAGTATTTTCTACCAGATTGAAGCGTGTAAAAAACTGCATTTATCGGTCCTAAAAAATAATAGTTATGAAAATCTTTTAATATCGAACTTCCGAGATTTTTAGAAATTTGATACCTTTTTTGGTGTAGAAAAGTATGGTGCCAGTAATTCAAATAGGAAATAAAACATTTTTCTTATAAAAAGATGCCTCAAAATATTTTTGAAATGTATGGTTTTGTAGAGCTCATCTTTTAGTCATAAGTAGACATCGATGAGATATGAAAAAACTCCGAAATGATATGTATCTTTACGCCTTTCTTTCAGAGTTATAGCTATTTTAGTATAATCGCAGCCTATAGCTCGATATACACCAACAAATCAAACGACGTTATTTCGAGTTGAAATTTAGCCCACATATAGCTATGCTTATGACTAGAATGCACCGAAAATTTCAGCTCAAAAGAATGTTCCCTTCACGAGATATTGAATTCATAAAAAAATATGAGCTTTGTGCTCCTTTCATAGGATAAGAATTCATCCTGTGAATTCAATATCTCGTGAAGAGAACATTCTTTTGAGCTGAAGTTTTCGATGCATTCTAGTCATAACCATAGCTATATGTGAGCGAATTTTCAGCTCGAAATAATGTTCCCTAGACTGAAAGGATAGGGTCTAGAAAACGAAATTCACCTGTGTCTGTCTGTCTGTCGGTAACGCGGTCAAAATGGCCATGAAAATATGGTACAAATGATCATTTAACAACTACGGTACAAATGACTATTCAATAACTGTGGTACAAATAATCATTTAATAACTATGGTTAAAATGGCCATGGTAACTATGGTACAAATGACCATTTGAAGCTATAGTTCGAATATAGTTCACATAAACATGGAGAAGACTATAATAATCATCTAATCGCCATGATTTAAATAAATCGATCATTATTGATTAAAAATGATGATCACTGTTTAATTATTTATTTTGATTGGATTGTTGTTCAACGCTGCATCAACAACTAGGCGCTTTATCAATAAATTAAAATTCTATAAGGGAATGTGAACATAAAATTATAATAAATAAAAATCATATTCTTTGAATAATGTGATGAAATTTTTTTCGAATAGGAACAGCGCTTAAATAATATAATTATCAAAATTCGCATTGTTGCTTACAATATCATTGTAGTTCGCGATAAAATATAAAACCGTTTTAAATAGAAGAGTAGCAGCCAAACGGTTATATACATAACAGTTCATGACACCGAATGTAAACGGTTTTCCTATTTGAGTAGTATTTTTCTCACCATTGGGCATCGATATTGACACGCATGCAAAAAATGCTTATAGAGACACAATTTAAACTCAAACAAAGAGTCATATGAAATTCTCTTTCTCGTAGAAAAGGGTCTTGCAAACATTAATTGTCTGCTTGCTTGCTTGATTGATTGATTGTATGTCCGCACAAGGTCAAAAAACATTGTATTAATATTTTCTGTAAAACTTGACCAAACGGTAATCGGGGTCGAGCAATCCGAATCTGAGATTAGTTTTTAAAAATTTTTTTTGAATCCATTTTTTTACACCAGGGATCACTTTTCTTGCAACAAACAATTTTTTTATGAGGGTTGACCGAAGGGTAATTGAGGTCGAGGAAATCAAATCTGAAGTCAGTTGAATAAAAATTTTTTGAAGCTCAATTTTTCAAACAAACGACAAATTTTTAACAAAAAGCATTTGTTTTTATAAAGTTTGGTGAAAGGCAGTTGAAGTGGAGGAAATTGAATTTGACTTCAGTTTTTTTTAATTTTAGAAGTGAATAGGTTGACGATAGCTTAGAAACACGATTTCTACAAGAAAGACCTGAGCGAGTCTTTAGACGAGCACTACTTGTTATTTAAAGGATATGATTTCTGTTTATCATAATATAATGTCCAAACTCACTTGTAAAATTCTAATTAATTGACAAAGCACTTAGTTGTTAATATAACATTGAATAATAAGTTAATCAAAATGAATAATTAAACAATGATCACCATTTTTCACCAGTACTGGTGCATTAATTTAAATCATGATGACGCGGTGATCTTTACGATCTTCTCCACAACTGTTGCAACTATAGTTACCAGATGAACACTATAATCAAATTATTATGTTACATGCAATCACACATATTAAATTCCCGTTCACATGAATGAGCAATTATATAGACATCCCTATTGTGCCAATCTATGGCCAAGTGAATCGACAGTCGATGAACGTTACTTGTCGTTTGATTTGTTGGTGTATATCGAGCTATAGGCTGAAATTATACTAAAACAGCTATAACCTTGGAAGAAAGGCGTAAAGACACATACCCTTTTGGAGTTTTTCATATCTCATCGATGTCTACTTATGACCAAAAGATGAGCTCTAAACTCGGTGGACATCTCGGGACCTTTCCTCGTAAGATTCCTCTATATGTATAGATGTATACAAATATAAAAAGACGCTTTCATGTATTTAGTGTTTGACCTGAGAACCATTTTTCCGTTTAAAATATTCATTTCTTTCACCAACCAGAGTTTTATTCATTGCTGAGTACTTGAGGAGCCAATGGTACCTCCATAGTATAACGGTTGAAGAGTCAAGGGTATCCACACAGTATAATAGTTGAGGGCTCAAGTGGATCCGTATAGTGGTCAGCAAAAGTGAGCTTCCCACGTAAACTCCGAGAATACATCCTATTCCACGATGTTGCACATTGCGCAACTACTTCCGCCTCAGGAATCAATTGCACCGATTCCGGAATTTCCCGGCATTACAAGGAATTCCTTGTGGCTCCGAAATTGATGGAATCAGTTCCGATTCCGAAATTCCTAGGAATTTTATGTGATTCCGGAATTGACGGAATCAGTATCGATTCCGGAATCGCTTCTTGCCTTCACCCTCATGCTGGTAGTGCTGTTGCAGATTAATCTCAAACATACACGAGCGGTTCCGGAATTGAGGGAATCAGTACTGATTCCAGAAATGGACGGAATTACTTGGAATAGTTGCAATTGATTCCGGGTATCCTGGGTATAAGTGGAATTGATTCCGGTATCGGTGGAATTATTTCCCAAGACGGAACTAATTCCATAATGTTCAACATCGCGGAATAGGATGACTGCTCTAACCTCCACGTTTGAAGCTGACTTTTCTATTCATATTTTACCCATGAACTCAGTCCATGTTTTACAATATGTAATGGAAATGTTGAGTAATGTGTAATACTCGAATAAAAAGTGGCCTATCTCAAAAGTCTTTATCCCAAAACAGAACAAAAATATTCATTATTCGGAAATACCATTCCCAAAACTAGACACAGTTGTTCTGATTTAGGAAAGGCTCTTCCGAGTATTGGGTGCTTCTGTGCTGTTTTTGGAGAGAAATTATTCATTCCCGGAAGTATGGAAAGTCAGATGAGTTGTTATCTGCGTTACCGAAAGTCATCAGTTGACTAATCATTATAAGTAATGTTAATAATATATACCTTTAAAATAGTGTGCAACATTACTAGGTAGAATGTGGACGGTAGAAAACACGGATTTCGATTTATGCAGCTTTGGAGTTTACGATGCCTGGGACTCACTTTTGCTGACCCCGTATATTATAGTATTTGAGGACCTAAGGAATACCGGTGTATATCGGTTTATATCGGTGAACATCGGTTTATATCGATGAATACGGGTGAATAGTGGTTTATATCGGTGAAAACCAGCTAATACGGATGAAGGATGATGTTTATTATTGGAACAGTGATTGTTGCCTAGTGATAATCGGTGAAACGGTTAGCCGTCGGTATCGATTACCGGTCAACTGGTGAACGATCGTTACCGTTGCATTCCTGAATTATGACTATGATTAATTACAATTAAATGTTCAAATCAGAATAATTATGCATAGAAGAAAGAAACATCTTCTTTCAAATTAAGTTTTGATTCATATTCAAACTCGAATTAGATGGGTACTCACCCCCGTAGCCAGGAATTTTCCAAGGGGGGTGCACGCCAGCAGAAAAAAAATTACGTGATTTTTTGACCCCTACTCCCCTCCAGAGTTTTTTTCGCCAAAGGGGGTGCCCGGGCAACCCGTGCACACCTCTGGCTACGGGCCTGTGGGTACTCCTAATCTATTTCGTTTTTCATCTTCAAATCATAGTTCGAATATATACTTACGGAAATTGTCCGGTAACTTTTTTATCAGGAAAAAAATTACAATAATAGTTGTTTGGCAAAAAAACCGCACTTATATACTCACTCTCTATGAATAAATGGAAAACAAAAAAAAATATGAATTTTTATTGATTAATATTTATGCTTTTCATGAATCATCCTTGCAAAAATAAAAGGTAATTATCTTTATTCGGCGAAATGAATGTAAATCACTTGTGAGTTTTTTTCCAACAATTGGTTGCTTGCATAAACAACTAGTATGAAAAAAACATTCAAGTTGCTATACAGAAAAGAAAAGCAGATTATGAAATTCAATTTATTCCTGAACATGTATTTGCTTTCATAGAAATGAAATCATCTCGGAGATGTTTTTAAGTGTTAGCTTTCGATAAAAAAATAGCATATTCGTAATCGAGCGTGATCAATTACCCCTGTCCCTGTTAAGATTTTGAGAGAATACTTCCGACTCCACGCAAATTTTTTCTTACAAAAATCAATGCTAAATAACGGAAGAGAACAGAAAAAAAAGTTAATCCTTTTCACAGGATTTGAACTCATGTCGCATTATCGATGTTCTTAACAACTAAGCTATATACAAATTATTTTTTTCTTTTCACTCTTGTATGTCGTCCATCTTTCTCATTTAATCTAAATTGTATTACCTAAATATTTAAATACAATATCATCACATACTAATGTAAGTTTTTAAAACTGATATATATAAATTTAATTTCATCTAGAATTTTTTTTGATAATGTATGCATTGATTTATTATAACAAGAAACAATAACCCTAAATCCAATATTTATATTGAACGTAGAATTTTCTTTTGAATTTTGTTTTTCTTATTCTTATGGTTTGAGACAAGAAAAGATAATAAAAAAAGTCATGCATTTAAAAAGATTCGCATCACTGATTGATTAGTTAAGATTATCAGATTTTGAAGTAAATCTATAAATTAACTCAAAGCTTCATTTTTTTATTAAGAATCACAAAAGACAGTAGATTGATACAATGAATTGCATAAGAATAACTATTATATCAAGATTTACACGAATCAAATATTAAAGAAAATGACAAACGGTTCTTTTACGATTTATTTAATTGGCCCTTGTTCAGAATGACCACCAGACGGCTTTTATTCTCCAATGCAAATTAGTTTTAATGTTTTTTTTTACTATGTCTCAATATATTTTTTTTCTTCGACTGACATCATTCACATGTGCATATGTACATATGAAAGTTTTCATTTAGGACCATTTCGTGGACATACCGTCCCTCGTTCTTTAGTTATAATACTAAAATTGGGAAAAATTGTTCTTTCTATCTCACTAAGACTGCATAAAAAACATTTCTAATATTTCAATTATGCATTTGACTCAAAATGGACTACTCCATGACGAAGAATATGGATCATTGTATGTTGAAAAAATCAATGTGCATGAGAGATCGTTCTTATATTTCACTTTTTTGACTCATTGTGGATCATTGCGGATCATTGTTGGATCAGCTCGTCGAGCTCTATCTATCTATCAAGTCGGCTTCCGATTCGGCGCTCATTGTGGGTCATCTCGTATTTTACAAATACCCCTACAAAAAAGACATATTTTCCCAAAAAATAACTTCTTTATAATAAAAAAATCGTGCGTTTTGTATTATACCAAAAATAATAAGTTTTGTGGAACTCACATATGAAAAATGTGAGTGTAAGTTTTAAGTCGAAGTTTTGCGGCTTCTCTTTGCACCCCTTTCCCTTACAGAGATTCTCATTATGGGCAGCGCACCATTACAGCCACCTCTCCATTACAGCCACCCCTCCATTACAACCACCCCTCCATTACAGCCACCCCTCCATTACAGCCACCCCTCCATTACAGCCACCCCTTCATTATAGGCACGCACGATGCAGAAATTGGTTCCTATGATTATTTAGCTGAGATCCAATTGTTTAAAGCTATGTGAGTTCCACATTTTAGTCCCAAAGGGACTGCATTGACAAGTTTTTATGGAGAGTATCTTCTTGAGTTTCACTACTTTCATAGTTTTCAATCAGAAATTGTTTCTATAACTTAAAAAATCATCGACTTTTTGAAGACATCTTGAGTATTTTAAGAATTGAGGAATGCTAATCGTATCCAGCTTCTCATATTTTTGGCGTAAGACTAAAAATATACTGAGCGAAAGTTTAATAAAACGAAGCAATTATTGTTTAAAGCAGTGTTACAGACTACTCTGGTAAAAAAAAGGAGGTTTGCAGGACCCCCGAAAAAGTTCTGTAGACTTGCAAAAGCCTCCAAATGTGCCCAAAGTCTCAAAAGAACGATAAAAAAATTCTACAGAACCTTTTGAAGGTCCTGCGTTTTACCCACTCGCAGAACCATGTCTTACAGAACCTTTCCATAGGTTCTATAGAGAAAAAAGAGGTTCTATGAGGAAAACACAAAGCCTTGAGGGTTCAGTACAAAACCATTATACAAAACCCTAATGGTTTTGTTTTTTCCTCACAGAACCTCTTTTTTCTCTACAGAACCTAAGAAAGGTTCTGTAAGATATGGTTCTGCGAGTGGGTAAAACGCAGAACCCCCAAAAAGTTTCTGTCGAATTTTTTATCGCTTTTTTGAGACTTTAAACACATTTGGAATCTTTTACAAATCTTCAGAACCTTTTCGAGGGGTTCTGTAAACCTCCTCTTCTTTCTGAGGAGGTCAGTTTAAATCGTTAGGAAGGGATTTCATTGAAGACACAAAAGGTTTAGACAGTGACAACAACATGGTTCGTTTGTATCCGTCTCCGATGCTGTACAAGGTCTTCTACCAAGTTATTAGTTTAACTTAAGACTTATTCATTACTATTAGATAACGTCTGATACTTCATTAGTGCAGAAATTTTAAATCTAAGATTACAACATGAAAAATACGTTTCAATGTGAAGTATATGCGAGCTCAACAAAAGCTGCAGATGCTTCTGCAAAGATCGAGTAATAGGAAAAGACACTTGGAAGCCATTAGTATGAAGTGTGATGATATCGTGATTGTTTTTTTTTGTCGACAATATTATTATTAAACAAGGAAAAAGAGTATTGAGACATGAAGAAAAATTCGAATATAGTTCATGTTTTTCTAAAGAGAACTACGTTTATTATCAGTTTGGCTCAATTTTACTGCAGACAACAAGTATCGTTTCCCGAATTACTAGAAGATTCGTTTCTGGTAACTTTGATCTTATCGCCTTTTTTGAATTCGTTTGCTCGATCAGTTGCTATACAGCCGTCAGTACGCCCAGGACCATGTGCTTGTATTGCTGTTCTTCCATAGGAATTCGTGTCCTTATCTGGCGTCAAATAACAACGTTGATATTTTGCTGATTCTGTCTTCTTATAACATGAGTCAACGGTCCAGTTGCCAAGCGGGATTGGTCCTTTTCCTTTGATTTTATCGTCCCCTGGATTCTGATAATCATCATGACCCGATTTTGCCTTCGAGCATTTACCTCGGTCATCGCATAACTCCCCAGTTTTCTGATCATAAGTCCATTGTTTCGATTTTTTATTCGCCATTTTGTAGTTAAAATGTTGTGTGAAATAAAGCTTACGTATTGATATGACAGTTGTTGTTCCTTTATATAAAATTGACAACGTCTATGAATTTTTCTCTTTCTTCTCTTTATGTTATGTATGACATCGCAAGTTGGAAAAAACCAATATTACGTTTCTACTTCATTCCTGTCGTCTGTAATGTCGTATTTTTTATGACTAAATTTAGTTTACCTTCTTTCTTTCTACTCATTAGCTTTTATACGTTTTTCTACTTTATGATATTAAATCGTAGTTTCGATAAATGTTTGAAAGAAATATTTTGAAATAAATTTTTCTATATACACACACCATCTTCGATGACTCATGAGTAGGAAGAATGATTCATTACCGTGTCCTGCTTGCTTTTTATGAAGCGAGAAAAAATGAATTAAATAAAAATATACGTATATACGAATCATTTCTACGGATGACGATTCAACTTTGTTTCGGTACAATCATTCACAGTGGTAGGAAAAATTTTTTGGTTCAATTAAGATTGTGTTTTCTTCTAGTAAAGCGTCACAGTAAAAAAAGGATTTTAAAATCATATCGAAGATTTTTTTCTCTCACCGTATTCTAAAAACACGGCTTTATACAGAACTTGAAAAGATTCTTCATCTGGATACACCCTCGGATCCTTTTTTGGTTACATGAAATACCCTTCTTATACAATGTAGCAACTAAAGTATTTGTACAATCTCACCGTCATAATGATAAGATAGACTCTGTTAGGTATGCGTTGCAGGAGAATAGTAATGGGTGAGTCAAAATGAATGGCGCTCTCAGTATTTTTCATGTAACTCATTCATTTTTCAGTGTTTAAGGAAAATTTTTTTCACCAAAAGATCGCTCGTGAAATTCTCTATAAAATGTATATATTTTTATTATCTTAAATACTCTGTATTATTTTGTGACATGCGATACAATCAAAGATGGAACCGGTACCGGTACCGGTCTTCAAAAATCCAGACCGGTTCCATCTATGGATACAATCTATTCGTCGAAGAATTACAACTTTGAAACACAACATCTTTTCGAATTTTTTTCACAGCTTTTCTTAATTCTTGGATCATTGTTGCTTTGAATGCAAGGGGGAAACAGCTGATTATTTGATTAGATATGATTAGGAGTGATTAATAGTGATTAATAGTGATTAATAGTGATTAATAGTGATTATCAGTGATTAGGAGTGATTATCAGTGATTAGGAGTGATTATCAGACTCCTAATCAGCTGTTTCCCCCTTGTTTGAATGTCACTTTGTTTCAGTTGATGACCTTCACAAATTCATCCCAAACACAATAATCCAATGGGTTGATATCATGACTATTAGATGGCCAATGATCTTTATCAATAAATGCCGGAAACTTGTCATGGCACCATTGTTGTTTTAAATGGTGAATATAGGATCTAGTACCGTCTTGTTGGAATGTTCACTCATTTCCGAAGACGTAATTTCCATATTTAAGTGCTACAGGAAGCACTTTTTTAATGTATTGGTCATGATCGACTGTAGCAGGTTTTGAGAGAATTTTTCGGTATTTATTGTTAAAGACCATTGGCCATTTAATAATCCTGATATTAAACCATTGAGTTATTGTATTTGGAATGAATTTATGAAGGTCATCAACTGAAACAAAGTGACATCCAAAGCAACAATGATCCAAGAATTAAAAAAAGCTGTGAAAAGAATTCGAAAATTTGTTGTGTTTGAAAGTTGCAATTCTTCGACGAATAGATTGTATCGCATGTCACAAAATAGTAGAGATTATTTAAGATAATAAAAATAGACTTATATTTAATTGATCGATAAAATACGTTGAATGATCAATAAAAATGTACCAGTGAATAAATGCATTTTTTGACCAATAGAAAAATTTAAATAACAATAATTTAACGTAGTATCAATAAATATACTTAATGATCAATGACTTTCATAAATGAAAATTGATTTAATATTATCACAAATAATAAATATAAAATGATAATTTGTTATAATAAATGATAATCAAACGGGGAAAATGGATCAATATGTCCATCATATGTGTGTCATATGGTATTTTCCCTTTTTTTCTGTCCTTCATCTTCTTTTCTATTCTTTCTCATTCTTTGGTTTATTCCTTATATGTATTGAACTGTGTTATTTCCAAGTGAAAAGAAAGATATGACATCATCTTTTTTCCCTATTATATCGCACTACAATGGTGGAAATTTACCACTTTCTTTTCCCCTCTCACTTGTATAAATACCTGCGCATTCTTCTTCTAACGTCAAATAAAAAGTTGAATCAAGTTAAAGAGATGGTCAAGTTATTGGTTATGTAATTGCATGATTCAACAACATCACTTGAACGTTTAACAAAGGTGAATTAAAGCTATTGATATCATAATGAAAAGAACTGCAGTTTATATTTCCTCTTACTCTTCTGAGTCAGAATTAGATGAAGTCGTTAGTGTATTGAAGAAGACTAAACGAAAATTGGTTTGGGAAAAATTTGCTTCATATTCCAATGATGAAGAGGCAAAAGTCGTTATCGCAAGTGAAGATACATGGAGTGTTTATAATACTAACAATTGTAGTGATGGAAAAAAAGTGTATTACCGTTGCAATAAAGTGAAAATACGTGGTACACAGTGTAATGCGATCGTTCAGGTATATTATCCAAACAACTCAGATGAAGTAGTAGTATACAAAACAGATAGTTCTCATAATTATGATGAATTGGCTCTTTCCAAACAAGGTATTTCAAGAGAAGCAAAAGTCAAAATAAAAGAATTGTACAAGCTACATTTAAAACCGAATGCAATAATAGAAGTGCTAAAGCAGAACAACAATAATACAACAGAAGGAATTGTCGAATTATTTACATCAATTCAAAGAAAGTGAAGGCAAAATGACAATAAGTCTTGGTGAGTTGGAAGAATGGTGCATCAAAAATCAGAAAATATCTGATAGTAATAATGAAGCAATTGTATGTTCTCACAAAGTTCAATATGAAGATGACATAGATGATGATGAAGATACGGAAGAAAATGGATGTAAATTTAGATTTTTCTTGACTACAAAGAGAATTCTATCAATCACCATTAAATCAAATAAGATACATTGTGACGCCACTTATAAGTTAATTTGACAAGGATTTCCGGTTTTAATTGTTGGTACAACCGATTTAGATAGAAAATTCTATCCAATTGGTCTAGCTGTGTGTACTGAAGAAAAACAAAATGATTTTGAATTCATTTTTAAAGCTGTTCGTGATAGTTTATTTGAATTAGACAATAGCAACACATATCAACCTGAAGTCTTGATTGCTGAAGGCTCAGATGCTGTAGGAAATGCGTTTGGTTCTATTTTTGGATCAAATGAAATGGTAATGTGTTGGACTCATGTACGTAGAGCTGTAGACAACAAGTTATGTTTAATCAATGATAAAAATGAACGTCATGAAGTGATGATTGACATTGAACAGCTTCAAATATGTAACTCAACTAATTCTTTTCAATTGGCATCAGAATTGTTTTAAAAAAAACATGAAAAGCATGAAGATTTAATCAATTATTTCAAATCAGAGTGGTTAACGACTCATTCGGGATGGTATGAAGGCTATTCTGAATATACACCAAGCACTAACAATGCTTTAGAAGCTACGAATAACATTATCAAACAAGAAAAGACATTCAGAGAGCGTATTTTACTTTCCAGATTTTTGGTTGTTGCAATTGAAATGGTTCGAAAATGGTCTAGAGATCGTGATGAAAACCAACCAAATGCCATTTTATTTGTAAATGAGCCAACTATAACATTGAGTAAATGGACCAAATCTTGTCAATTCGCTAAAAGTCCCAAAACAATTATACAGTATGCATCAAAAGCTACCGATAAGACTAGTTATTATGTACCAGCAGGTGCAATTGAAAACCTAACAAGAACGCAAGTAAACAAATACAAAAAACAAAAATGGAACAACTTTGATGATTACAAAGAATCATTAAAAATTTGGAAAGTAATCTTACCCAACAATCCGTCTCTTTGGAAAAAAGGATCTTGTAACTGTCCATCATTTTTTAAAGAATTTGCTTGCAATCATGTGATAGGGCTTGCAATACGACTAAAGTACTGTACACCTCCAGCTGCAGCTAAAGATGTAAAAATAGGTGGAAAAAGAAAACGTGGTCGTCCTAAAAAGGCAAGTAAAGCTTTGTTAACAAAATAATTATGATTATTTGTGCTTTATTATTTATCAAAAATTAATACTATAATTGTCAAGATTTATTTCTATATTTGTTGAAAATAATAAATTATTGTGAAAAAAGTGCTTTTTTTATTTGTTAAGATGAATAAATTATTGGTAGTTCGAGTTTTACGTATTTATCATTTTTCATTTATTTAATGATCATGTTATTCTATTGATCATTCAGTATTTTTTTATTTATCAATTAAATACAAGCCATAAAAATATATACGTTTTATAGAGAATTTCACGAGCGATCTTTTGGTGAAAAAATATTTTCTTAAACACTAAAAAATGTTTTTGTATAAAAAGATTCCTCGTTAAATTCTGTACAAATTGTATATATTTTTATTGGGTCTATGGCTATTGTGTGCAAGACAATTGTGTGCAGACAATTGTGTGTAAGACAATTATGAGAGCAGATAATTGTGTCGGACAATTGTGAGAATAGGAAATTGTGTGTAAGACAATTATGAGAACAGATAGTCATGTGCACATATACTAAATTTATCTGCACTGATTGATACCAAAGAAAGGCATAAGAGAAAGTGATAAAGGTATTTTCCCTACATATTCGCTCGTTCTCTTTCTTTCCTGCACATATACGTTAACTATATATGTGTTTCTTTTGTTCTCTCAGGAATTTTCCCCTAATGCTTTCTCTTGGTTTCTTCCTTGCTTAAGTTTCATATGTAATTTAACGTCTAACATCTTGTGTATTTTCCAAAATATACTGCATTGTATTCTGGTATATTCCATCCCTCATCTAATTCATCCTATAAATATCTGCCGTTTCTGTAAAGAGAGTATGTTAAGCTTTAAATAAATTCGTATACAACAACATATTATCACGGATCAAATTTTGAACATATCATGTCAATTTTATTTTCTACAACTGAAAAAGGCAAACCAGTTCTGATTGAGAACGGTTTTGATTACGTTACAGAACGTTCTCATGAAAGTAAAATATACTGGCGATGCAAACAATGCAACAAACAGAAATGTAAAGCCAGGTTGCATACAACCAATAACACAATTTGTCATTGAGTTGGTGATCACAATCATGCTCCAAATCCGAGTATAAGTGGAATTCGTCAATGCCGTTCAGAAGTTCCTGATCTGTCTAAGACAACAATGACCACACATTCAATTATTGCCACATCCATTGCCACTATATCTACTGCAGTCTTTAGCCAGCTTCGGCCTATTAACAACATGAAACGTACCGTATGCCGACAACGTGCTGCAAATCTAAATTTTCCAGCAAATCCTCAGTCAATGTCAGAAATACAAGTAAACAATTCATTTGCTCTTACAAAGAAAAAAGAACAGTTTTTACAATACGACTCAGAGAATCAAGATTCGGACCGTTTCTTAATATTTGCAACAAACCAACAACTTAATCTACTTCAATCCTGTACAGACGTGTATATGGATGGCACATTCAAGGTCGTCACTGAGCTTTTTTACCAATTAAACTCAATTCATGGTTCAGTACAAGACAATATCATTCCATTGGCTTATGTTCTTATGCCTCGCAAAGACGAAGGAAATTACAAGAGGGTTTACGATACTATAATATCATTAAGACCACTATTCAATCCTAGTTCATTTCTCATCGACTTTGAATTAGGAGCAATGAAAGCCATCAATTCCTGTTGACCTCAATCAAGCATTCATGCTTGTTTCTTTCATTTAACACAAAACATCTATCGACAAGTTCAAAAATCAAGTTTTACAACTCAATATGGAAACGATGAGGAATATGCACATGCAGTACGAATGCTTCCTGCATTAGCTTTTTTGGAAACAAATGACATCTATTCAGCATTTGCAGATATTGGTGATCTACACATTCCAGATCTTGATCCCATTTACAATTATTTTGAAGATTATTAAATCGGTAGATTTCGAAGTCGCAACAGAAGGACAAGTCCAACATTTCCAATCACAATTTGGAATGTACACCATTTGTTAAGGAACCAGTTCAATCATACGAATAACGCCGTCGAAGGATGGCACCGACGACTAAACAGTATCGTAGAATCAGCCCATCCTGGATTTTGGCGTTTTTTGAATGATCTTCAAACAGAGCAATCATGCGTAGACGATGAAATTACTCAAATAGTAACAGGTCTCGTACCAAAACCAAAGAGAGCCAAAATTCAACAAACAGCATCCCGAGTTTTACGGATTTTAGACAACTCTACGAATGATAATATACAAAACATAAAAGCGATTGCCCACACATTCATGCTATAACTGTTCTTTGATTTGTTGATCTTAATCTATTTTTGTTATTTTATCTACTTTTTGTTGACTATCTTTCACTTTTTGACAAAAATATTCATTTACACATAATACTCACTCATATTACACACAATCGACCGCCTCCCGATTTTTTAGATTTTTTTTGACTCGAGCCAGTCCTGGAACCGATGGGCTCTAATGAATAGAAATAAAAATTTTGTATTTATAGAATAAAGATAAATGAATTTTTATTTTCTGAAATTAACGGTAAGTTAAATAAAAAACGAAGATTTTTCTATGAAAACTTAATCTTCTACTTTATTGAGGTAGTTTTCAAAAATTGTAGTATTAAAGGTACAAAAAGTAAGGTATTTGTAAAACACGAGGTGACCCACAATGAGCCCCGAATTGAGAATCGACTCGATCGATAGATAGATATAGCTTGGCACGATGAGTATTTTTTGTGATAGAACTTGTTCCTTTCAATAGAACTATGAAGGATTCATAGTACGCTAACTTGAAAAATTTCAGTCATTTTAGCCATTGTCACACTCAGAACTTCTCATGTTTTCATTTAGAATATAGAAATTATACTTAAGTAGATAACATTAACCGAACAAATATCTTAAATACTAATATTCATACAATTTATCAGTAGCATAAATAGGAGGGGGGCGGCGCTACATCCCTCTGCTTCCGAAAAATTAGTAGAAAAAAGGAGTTTAAGCCCTCCTTGCTTCTGGAAAGTCCATTTGTTTGGTCGTCGAAACTGAAAAACTGAAGTTACATTCCCCCCCCCCCCTCCCTCGCTTTGGTACGTGACTTACGCCCCTGCAATTCATATGGTTAAATAACAAAAACATCATGTTTTATAAAGGTATTCAGCCCGCAAAATCTTAGAACGAACAGGTTTGTCACTCAGACCCAAAAGGTTAAGCAAGGACGAAATGCGTCTTGAGAGCTTCACTTTCCTAAATAAAGAATGCCACCGCAGTTAACGAATAACTAATTGCTGCTAATTAAATGAAAATACTTGGAATTCTTATGAACTTCTGAGATTTTAAGTTTATTAATGCAGATTGTTTTACTACCTGATGATCGATCTCTTTAAAAATGAGATGGAAATTCAGATTGTGATAGTTTATTGTTATACTTATACCCTATTCCTCATAGATTAACAGAAACTTTGATTATGAGAAAGTTACTCTGAAATCCGTTGCTGGCCGAAGTGTTTATTATATAAATTAATAATTCAACAAGCTCTACAAATTGACATTAATAATATTTAAAATGCATTTGATCAGTTTGTGGTATTCTCTCGTCAATTAAATATAAGTCATTACATAATCATATAGTTAGTTATATATTTGAATACTTGTCGTAATAGTTCGTTTTCATATTCTAGTTCAAAATGTTTTTATATGACATACACTTATCACATCATGTATTTTACGTTTCTAAATGAATAAAACTACCGACTCTACTCAATACTCACTTATGAAACAAGATACAAGAACCTGTTGATAAAAGAACACCTTTGCTTTTTTAAGCTTTGTAGAGCATGACGATATTGAAATGAAAAGAAAATCTGAAATAGATAAAAAATCTCAAAAAGCAATATTCATGTTAGCATATTTTCATTAAAATTTCTACGTTGTCTGTGCTATAACATGCTATAACAATATCCATCCGTCCATCTTGATTCAAGTCATTAACAGCAATTGAATATGGCTGATACTTTCTAAAAAAAAAAAGCGTGCCATACAGAACTATTAAGGGTTTTAGACAAGATTATGAACCATTTTAGGTTTCGTTCGTTTATTAAGAAATCATCGAAAGGTTTTAAACAATTTTAAGAAATATAACATATGAAATATGGTTCTAGTGATTCAGAAGAGTTTTATCCTGCACCATTTTTTTCGTAAAAAACCAGAAAAAGTACAAAATGGTTCCAAAGATTCAAAAGAGTTCCATCTCACACCATTTTTTCCCTAAAAAACCATAATAGATAAAAAACGGTTCTAGAGATTGAAAAGAGTTCTATCCCGCACCACTTATTTTTGTAAAGAATCCTAACAGATAAAAAATGGTTCTAGAAATTTAGAATGGTTCTATCTCACACCACACTTTTCGTATGAAGAACTTCCTCCACAAAAATAGTTCTAGAGTAAGTTACTTGAACCTTTTTGATTGGCTCACTTATTCGTAATATCTGATATAATTTACTATTGGATCCCTGATTTCTTCAATACCCATGCTTATCTTGTTCAAATACTGAATTTCGAATTAAATTGTATGTTGCGCTAAATATGCAGAACTCAGAGAGCTTTACTATACGCTTTGATTATGGCACAATGGCACGAAGTCACACTAAAATTGTCTTAATCTCATAGGTTTTATATGAAAACTCCTCAAGAATTCTCAGCAGAAAGATTCGCAGTGTCTCTCCTTAATTTATTGTTGACAGATAGAGATTCATAGCATTTCATATAGACATAAGGATTAACATAGAAATGAAGAATTAGATAAATAACAAAACGAGCTAAGTATATAAATAAGATGTCAGTCCCAAACATCCCGAGTTACTGACACATGCAATATATCAAATATAGCAACGCAGGTTATATTAGATATAAGGGATTAGATATAAAAGACGTTTAGAGAGGAGTACGAGGGTACATATAGAATAAGTTGGTAAGCAAAAGAAATAAGAAGGTCAGACATAGAACTAAATGGTTAGATATATGAATAAGGGTTAACCTTATATCCTTAGCCCTTCTTCCTATATCGAGCCAATTAAGTCCATCCTTAATCCATTACCTCTATGCTTAGTTCCGTCATTCTGCTCTAAACCACCTGTTTCAAAATATAACCCTTCATTTGTCTCCTTCATCCCTTATTTTTCTTCTTAATCTTTTAATACCATTCGTAACCTTTCATTTCTATATCTATACTTGTATTTTTATAGAGATAGGAGGTTAGATATAGCGTTAAGTTGCTAAAGATAGACATAAAGACTTAAGCATAGATATAAGGCATTAAGGGTAGGATTAACGAGTTAAGCATACAGGATAGTCCAAAAGTTACCGAACCGTCTTTGAGTGTCCATAACTTTCGATAGAAACGGGATATAGATCTGCAATTTTCACTTTTGAAAAGAGATGAAGAAGCTCTATCAAATCGTATATTACACACTGTTCTAATAAGTTTTCCATTCAGAGACTTTAAAATCCATGTACTATGTGCAATCGCTAAAGTGAATATTTAACTTTTAGAAATTCATTGGAATCACTGATGAATGATCTAGAAAGCTACTCATAGCCCGCATCTTTAGCTTTAGTCACTCAGAAAATAATGGAAACCGTTTATTCAGAAACTTAAATGAATTTTGTAAAATTCGCTTTGATGATTACACGCAATACATTGACTTGTTCGAAATCTTGGTAGAAAAAAGTTTCATAAAACTTGGTAAAAAATTGTATAACATATAATTTAATGTGCTTTTATCTCCTCTTTTCAATAGTGAAAGGTATAGACTTTTAACTGATTCCTATCCAAAGTTATTCGTAATCAAAGGCTGCACGATAAATTTGTGACCACCCTGTAAATATAAAAGTTTAGATACAGAAATAAGTGTTTGAATAGATAAATAAGGACTTCAGCATAGGGATGGCATTTTGAAAGCAGAATTAAGGATTACCTTTAGAAGTAAGGGCTAAGTATAGATTTAGGGAGTTAAGTACAAAAATAAGGAGTTAATGATAGATTGAGAGAAGTAAGTATAGACATGAGGAGTTAAGAACAGATTTAGGGAAATAAGTATAGAAGTAATAGGTTAGATATGGACAGTGAGCAGTCGACAAGATACCCCAATGTGCTTTCTTTCTATTATCAGCTGATAACCTAACCGTATTCGGGCCAAATTATCGCCTTCATTGCTAAATTACTAAATTTAAAATATTAGTTGTTGATGAGTGTCTTATACGAAATTATTCAGTCCTTTAAGAGCAATGAAACACAACTTTGGGGACTAAATAATTTCGTATAAGATTTCCATTAACAGTGAATATTTTAGATTTAGCAATTTAGCGATGAGGGTGATAATTTGGCTGGAATACGGTTGGGTTATTAACTGATAATAAAAAGAAAACAAATGGGGATATCATGTCGACTGCTTACGCCTATATAGAATTAAGTATTAAATTAAACGGGTTGAACGTACTTTTTTGCCAGGCTAGAATCATTTTTAGAAGAACAAATAAAAGATTGGAGCTAAAACCATTTTATGCTAGAACCTTTAAAGGATTTTAAAATGGTACCCAGATCTAGAACCCTAAAAAGTTCAGTATGACACGATTTTTTTTAGAGAGTAAAGAGAAATGATTAAGTAGTTAAACTTACATTGAAAAACCAAGGAAGGAAAATAAATGAAAACATATCTTTTATTTGACATCAAATTAATATTGACAACGTCTAGTTCTTATTTATATTAGGCAAAGAAGTAAGTAGTTACACATTTACAGAAATTTGATACAATCAGATATTTTGTTGATAATAAGCCGTCGTATTAATCATTTATTCATTACTACTTAATTAATTTTATTCAAATGTGAAATGAAAACAATACTATCTTTCTAAAACATTTCAAAGAATTTATTGATCTTAAAGATAATAAACTATCAAGGTTACAAATACTCATTTGATCAGATAAAGAATACTTTTGAATATATTGACATCGATATAAAACACTAGAAAATTGCAAAAGATTTTTGCGTTCTGTTTCAAAATGAAGCAGCAGTTACTGCAATCCTTGTTGGATTAAAATATGAAACACGATGGAGTCGTTCATTTGGGACAAGAGGGAGTATACCACTGTGTTTCTCACAATCTATGATGAAGGCTTTACTAAGGTGTTTATTATGGCCTGTGATCCTCTCAACCTGATGTCTGTCATGGTTAGCAACAGTTTTTACCTAATATCTATCATGATTTGTGGAGAAGGGAGTACTAAATTTCTACCTTTATATTTTAAAACCTCTGTCATAAAACGTCTTCCTAGACAAACGCAAAAGTCAGAACATTTATTCGGCCCTAACAACTATCTGAGCCCGCACTGTTTCTATAGGTATTACGAATCAGCTGTGCTGATGACTGATTATCTGATCTACCTGAACTTTGCAAAAGTTTCAGACAAGATATCTTTAAGGGACTGTGTAATGAATCTGTAGAAATACCATTATTACAAAGTTATCTTGTAGCGTCAAAGGAATTAAAATATCTTTAAACATATCTTAGAAATAGTAGGGCACGCTATTCTCATTCTTTTTATCTTCATACATTCTATTACAGGCCGCTTTTGAAACCGTGGTTTATGAAGCCACGATTAATCGTGGTATCAACTACCGTAATCATGACCAAGTTCACCGCGATTAATCATGGTTTTACTCAAATGTTTTTTCGCTAGATAATCGCACTCTATCATACAACGATTACATGTGGTTTCATCGCAATTTGTGAAACTGCTAGTAATCAGCGTTTATAATACCGTAATGCACTACAAAAAAAAGCTATCGTTAACCGCCGTTTCCTTTGATAAAAAAGTGATTTTAAACGTATCAAGAGGACAATTCACTTTGTGGTGTCCGTTATGTATTTTGATTGTAATTTTCCATGTATTTAAATAAAGATACACAGAATCAAAAGCATCTGACAAATGTCTTTACCAACATCAAATGAGTCAAAGTAACTAATTTCACCCTTGTTCTCAAAGATATAATCATTTTTTGCACATGTTATCTTGAAGGCTGATGAAAGAAAATGAAACGGATAGAAATAGAAGTGACCCAACATAGGTAACTTGTAAATATTTGTTCTAATGCTTTTATCTCTTCGACTATATTATTTTTTTTCACATAAAATCTGACAGTCTGCACAGATTACTCCATCATTATAACATTATATTCTAAACGAATTTCGATAATTTCATCATAATCATCGTATTATTCAACCATGTCGGGACACTATGATCTACTCAACAATCCGGTCTTTACAAATTTTGCTTTTTACACAGCAGCATCAACCCTCAAAATGATGGCCATGTCATTGCTTACCAGTAAAAAACGTTTTGCTAAGAATGTAAATTTGACGTATTTATGTACCTCTTAGTGGTTGTCTTAATGATCATTTTTTTTAGGCATTCTCTAATCCTGAAGATATTTCGTTAGGCAGCAATAAAGAGGCAAAAGTGACATTATCTGATCCAGATGTTGAACGTATCCGTCGAAATCATTTGAATGATATTGAAAATATTCTACCTTTTGTTGTTATTGGTTCCTTATACGCTGGCTCCAATCCGTCACCAGTTGTAGCTCTCTGGCATTTTCGTATATTTTTCTTTTCTCGTATATTTCATACAATTGCCTATCAGGTAAGGAAGTCATTTTTTTGAAATGCATACTCTATCTTTATGTTCAAGCTGCCATTGCCCCAACCGTCACGCGCTCTTGGCTTCGCGGTTGGCTATATAACGACCATTTCAATGGCTATTCAACTTTTCCGCGCTCTTATGAAATAATTCAGCAATTACAACACATAGCTCATATTCATTCCTAGCTCTTTAAATGTATGAACTCACGACATGAATATTTATCGTGCGTTTCATTACATAATATTATAAAAATAAATTTACTAATTATCATCATAATAAAGAATCAGCATATTTGATTTTAATTTTTAATATATAGATCTTAATGCTCACAATTGATGAGTATATTTTAAGAAGGTGAACTACCTTATTTACGTATAAATTCGACAATAAACTTATATTTATCCTCTCTCTTGAGATACTTAAAATATGCGACACGCTCAATAGACAATATCAATAAAATAAGATAAATCTTCTATTGATAATATATAATAGAAAGAAAAGCAAACCAATATAAGATAGTGACATATAACACACAACTATAACACTACATAGATGGTCAGCGCCACATTCTGAATTCGTCATAATAAATAAATAAAGCGATAAAAAAAACTACAACATCATTCAAGACATGGAAGAAAATGAAAAAGATTAGAAATATGATAGCATTATGGTTATTCATAAAAAAAATGCTAACACCCACATGACTTGCAAACACCCAGCTAAATACAACAAAAAGTCGAGCTCCACATCCGATCTATGCAAATATCCACTAATACCAATACACTATACATGTATTCTAAGCATGTGCCCTGCCACAATTTGAATTTTAGATAGTGACATAGATCTTTTTTAAATTAGGTCATTTTTAGGGATCAAAAGTCAAGATTGATAGTAAAACTCAGAGCTCAAGTTCGCAGACAAATATCAGACTTTTAAAGTTAAAGCTTTTAGATTAACAGCCTTGGGAAAAGAGAAAGAGTTTTGTTTTAAAATGTTTGATATCCATCTTCGAACTTTAGCTCTAAGTTTTACTATCGACCAAGGCCTTTGACTCCTAAAAATTACTAAAAAAGAAGATCGATAGAACTATCTAAGATTTATATTATGAGAAGAAACAAGCTTAGAAGATAGTTTATAGATGTCAATGTGGTGAAAGTGCAATGCTCGTAGGTGTTAGTCGAAATACCGACAATTGAGTTACTTCTCTCAGCTTACACCTAATCTATATTCAGCCTCTCATACCTTCGAATTTACTCTCACTACCACCTCTATGATGTTTGGTTGAAAATTACAGACCAATTTTCGTAATCATATATAAATCGAGAGAATTACCCCTTTCACCCTCATTATCACCCGTACCCACTCTCACCCTTACCACCCTCACCCTCAGGTATGGATGTGTTTAAAGAATTTTCATATAAATCACTAAGAAAAAAATAACGATCTTTAATAATATTATCTCACTACAATTATTCGATGAGATCTTAACTTCAATCAACAACTTTAAGCATTTAGAAGACAGAGATTTATTTATCAGGTGACGCAAAGACGTTCAGTTTCTTCATTAACTATCAAGAAATTTGGCATTCAAAAAAAAATATTTTTTTAACCAATTAACTACGGGGAGTGCTGAAGAGAAAGTTATTTATACAGTGTATCGATTAAGAGGACAGGGAAAAATATAGAAGTATACGTACAGATTGTAACGAAAAATAATGAAAAGACTCTTTTATTACTGCTGCAGCATTTTTTTTTATTGTGATCTTAATGAAAAACTGGATGAGTAATGTCATCGCTATCCGCAGTATACAATGTTCACTTCATTATTCTGTTACTCAGTTATTTCCATTTCACGCAAAACACAAGCTTATAAACGAAAGATACGAGCGAGTTGAAATAAAACATGAGAAGCACACTACGACATAAAACAAATGATATTCAATTGCTTTTTGTATAGAACTGTTGCTATTCAATGGAGTTTGATAAATAATGAAAAAGCCTGTTAGGATTTGATTTTTCAGTCTTTTTTTGTTGACTTATGAATATTTGATTTAAATTTTGGCGTATAACTATGAAATTTCTAAAAGACAAAATAATGGAATTTTGAGCTAAAATTCCGATTATAGTTCGACCTTACAGCTAATAGAAGCATCCTAAAGTTTATGTTAGAACCAACGTATACTTGCCGAGATTTTCACCTTTAAATAAAAATCGACTACATTACACATTGGAGAGCCTAGCGAACATATTCTTTTTCAAATTCTAACTGTTTGCGTGAATACATACATTATATGATCTACTATTTCGTAAAATAGCGGTCTTTAAAGTTTTTTAGAGCTATAGAGAAGAGTTTGACAAGACTTGGGCCTAGAAATAAAGCAAGTCAAGCCGCTTGGCGATAAAACATTATATTTCTCAAGCAAACAATATCGTCATAAACTTGCTCACCCATAGATTTAATGATAAAAAAAAACATTATCGTAATCCAATTAAAAATTGAGTAGGAAACAAAGGAGTTCGAGCCCTAAAACATATCTGAAAATATACTGTTTTATATATTGTAAATGCTATAAAGAAATAATTACAGAATGTCCAAAAATCCTGCGTCTCTAGTAGGAAATTCGGTTTTATTCATTCGTGTAACACTTTGAAGAATAACTAAGTAATTGTTCAGAATCTTGAGGATGATTGAGGGTTATTGTTTTCTCGTCGGTAAAACTTGGTGATAATGATCGTATGTTATATTTCAGGGGTATATAAGAACCCATATAATTTTATCAAAAATATGATGACTAATTTTTGCTTGTATGATTATATGTGCCTGTCTCTCTCTCATGGTCGATTGAAGTGATAGTGATAGATATTGAATTCCAAGAACTGAAATGAACTATAAAACGAATAAGTGGTTAAATGTCGAAAAACAGGATGTAGAAAAGCAGATTGCTGAAAAGAAAAATGGCGAAAGGGAAAAATGACAAAAAACAGATTGTCAAAAAACAAAACGTCGGAACAAAAAAAGGCGAAAAGAAAAAATTGAAAGAAGGATCATCAAGAATGCCGTCGAACAAATAGCTATGAGCTGGTACTCCATTGCGGGCATCTACTTTAACATCAACTTTTGTTATTTTAACACTTTGAGTACCAGTCTCCTGAGTAAAGGATACTTTTTTTCAAAATAGTTTTTCAAAGAATTGTCAAGTTTATTAAGGAAAATGGTCTCATTGATATTAGGATCTTTATACAAAATATCTACATCCAAATGTCGTCTTTAATATAGCAAAAACCATATCTCGATATTTTTTTTATTCGTGAGTTATTCGAAGAACACTATTCTTAAAAACGAATTTTGAAATATGGGTACTGGCATTTAAAGGGTTAATCTATCCATGTAATGTTTATTTATCTTTTCATTTTTTAAATAGGTTTAGCCTGTAATTTTCATCAATAAAAGAGATGATGAAATATGCGTTACTATTGTTTTCGGCATCATTGCTTTCGGCATTTTTCTTTTTTGGCATTTTCACTTTCGACATTTAATCACTTTACCATACAAATTCATCCAGCTCACATGTTTCACTAATGCTTCTAAAAGGTAAATAATTGCTTATTGATAAGATATTTGCCACGTTGATAATAATATACGAAGAAAAGAATAAGTAGAGAATACTATTATTTTTTGTATCATTGTTGGAAAAGAAAGTGCGTATCTTTCGTATATTTTAGTCAGGATAAGAGTCAAATAGAGTATTACTGTATTCAAGTTGAATAAAACGATACAAACACGGATAAAATACAGTATCTTTCTGATAATGAATCGAGTTTCATTCACGAACGTTTTTTTTTTGTATTCAACTTATTGTGCCATGAAGGGTTCACAAATTAGAGAAAAAAGAGGAATAATAACAACTTTAGATATTTACGAACATAATACATTTGATTTATCATTATATAATCAGTTGGTAGTAGTGAAGATATATGTAGGTATTTTTCTGATAGATAAGAGTAGTGAAAAAGTGAAAAAATAGATTGAAGAAAAACATATACATTTAGAGCATGAATTAGAATATAGTAACATATATATTTATACTAGTGACACCTTTTAAATGATAAATTACAGAGGTTAACACATGCATATCAAACTATTTCATTCGTTTCTAGTCTAACCAG
Source organism: Macrotrachela quadricornifera (assembly GCA_022393335.1). NCBI lineage: Eukaryota > Metazoa > Rotifera > Eurotatoria > Philodinida > Philodinidae > Macrotrachela > Macrotrachela quadricornifera. Next base: position 2,415,578 of record JAJEKB010021543.1, on the reverse strand, counting down.
TCTTCATTTCGATGAGAAATGTATATTAAGAGATATATTTATTTTATTTATTTTTTTTCTTTTTTTGGTTAAAAAAATTACTATCCAATTTGCCGGTACGTAAACTATATTGATGGGATAATAGAATATATATATTTATACTTTTAGATATTTGTGATAAACGACATCAACCGCATCTTCTATTTACTATTACATTTAAGAAGGTTGCAAAAAAAATTTATATACGAATTTATTAAGGTATAGTGTATTTACTTTAAAATAGTTGAGTTGTTTGTTATGAGTGTTTTGAAAAACTTCCCAGTCTTTTAGAGTATGTTGCGCGCGTTTAGCTAATCTATTCAGAAAGAAACTATCGTTTCTGAATCCTAGTAGGCGATACCATTCATTTTTAGATGCAGTAATTATTTTAAACGCTTGCCAGGATTGTTGAAATTCAAGAACGTCAGGTGCTCTTTCTAGGTGACAGCTAAAACGACACCAGTACGAGTATATATAGTTCAGTAGACATTTTTCTTTACTTAAAATCATAGTCGACATATCATCCCATCCTCTGAGAGAGTATAGTATTCTTATGCTTGAGTAAAAGACATGTTCGATCATCCTTTCTTGCTTTTCAGTGAAATAAAACCACGTACAAAATAGCCAGCAGAAGTGTGGTAGAACGAAAGCTAAAAATATTTTTCTGCGCATTGGAATGAATTTAATTGGAATTGTATGTAGAATAGTGCGTAAAGCTTTATAAATTTTTCTTATCATCTTAATTCTATTACTGATAAATATTCCCCAACCAAGTTTAGTAGTTATATATACTCCAAAGTATTTAAATGAATTGACATATTCAATATTCTGTTGTTTATATTGGATTGAAGGAAATTTAGGTACAACAACACTATGAACCGGTAGTGCCTTGGTCTTGCTTACATTGACAGGGAGTAAACAATCCTGAGAGAATAGTTCGAGTTTTTTCATTACGTCCTTTGCACGATTTTCTAGTTCGGTAATGTTTAGGGAAAAGCGCTTTTCTAATGAACCTGTTATTACGATAGCTAAATCATCGGCAAACATATGCACTGAAAGACCAAAGAAAAAAGATGGAAGAAAGTGCACATGCAGGCGAAAGAGTGTAGCAGCTAAGACAGATTCTTGCGGCGCGCCAACATTCATCTTTATATTCCTTGAGTTGGCACCTCCAAATGAGATTGTGAAAGATCTGTCCAATAACCATGAATGTATCCACTTCAGGAGAGATAGTGGCATACCGAGATCACTTAGATTAAAGATTAGTGCAGGAAACCACATGCGGTCAAATGCGGATAAAAAATCAACAAATATTAGAAGTGCAGGTCTATTGCATGCAGCGACTGTAAGACGTAGATTTTCTACTAAGGAAAGAATTCTAGTCTGCAAGCGCCTTCCTTCCATAAAACCACTCTACTCATCAACTGCAATGTTGTGTTCGCAGCACCATTTTAGAATCCTACGGTGTATGATGCGTTCGTACAATTTACCTATATTGAGGAGTAGCGATATAGGCCTTAGCTTATTTTCTGTAGGGTACATTCCATCTTTTGACAAACAGATGACTTTGGCTACTTTTCCAGCAGCAAAAAACTCTCTCTTTGTCGCGCATTTGTTAAACAGAACACTTAAAATGTTTAGATATTCGACAGGTAGTTTTTTCAACATAAAAGCTGATGTTCCAACACTATCTGTTGATTTTTTAGGTAGAAATTTCTTCCACTTGCGCAACACTTCATTGAATTTTATTTCATCGAGTTGAATCGCTGGTGAGTAAGTTAAATTTTCAAAAATACGTATTGATCGTTGATGTGACACATTTGAAGGGTCGTATTGCGGTTGTGTGAAATGTTTTTCATAATAATCGGCGAGTATATCTACTATTTTTTGTGGATCAGTAACTCTGTTGTTTTGAACAGTAAGTCCTTTGAAAGCAGGTGCATACGGACGAAAATACGGTTTGACATATGACCATATGTTATTGCCTTCAGATAACCATGACATTTTTTCATCTTGACATGATTGAAGATAAACAGCTCTTTCATTCATGAATAGGTTTTTATGTATTAGAAATCGATTTAAATGGGAAACAAAACGAGTCCTACGATAAGCACGACGACAATTGTTTACTGTTCTGGCTAGTGTTACGAGTGATGGTGGCCAAGGTGGCCTGAAGTTGCTTACATTTTTATCAATACTACATCGATCATGAAGAGCGTGCAAGAAAGATGAAAAGAGTGTAAAGAAATTTTCTGTATCAAAGTTGTATACAAGTGAGTTCCAATATTGATAGAGGTTTGAGAGAAAGAAGGTATATATTTTCCAATTAGTTTGACGAAAAAAGGTATTTTTTTCTATCATTATAGGAGATTGAAAGAAGACTGGCCAATGATCAGACGTACATTCTTTAAGTACTGTAGAATTCCATCCTGTATAGTTGTGAAAGATTCCGAAGTCTATTGTAGTGTCGGAACGACGAGATGTATATTCTGATGGTTGAATGAGCTCGTTGCCGGTTGATTCCAACCAGTTAAACATGTGTATACCACTAGGATTATTTTCCTTGCAGTTCCATGTTGATTCACGAACGTTCTTATATGACTTAGTGATACACGAGCTATGAAAAATTTACATGCTGTCATTTACCGAGTATCGCTACTAATGATGTAAACAACAGCGTTTACATTTCATCTTTGCACTTTTTTCATAAAATCTCTCATTAATATTCTTATACATTTTCTGCTCGAGTTATGTAGTACGCTATCACTCGTATATAATATACCGTCACAAAGTTCATCACATGATTCTTTACAGTATTGTATGAACGATTTTTCACTCTTTTATTCATTCGAATTAATTTTTTCGTAATATGAAATTCTTACTAATTTTTTTTTCAGTTGTTTTATGCAGCATTTGATCGCCTTTATCGAGCTGTATACAACATTGAGTTGTGACTGCTTCGTATAATTTTTTCAGAGTGATATTTCTGATTTGAACTCACTGGATTTTCTGATCATTTTTCTGACATATCTTTCAAACGTCATTTGGAAAGTCACAGATTATTCTCGAAGACTTCTGACTCAGAGTAGCTCTCCTTAAACATATCGGATGCAGCTGTCTTTGATACGATAATAAACTTTGATTATTGGTTTATCTCTATGTCATATAGAGACACTCACAAATAAACAAGTAATGTTGACATTACATAGAGAGTCATGCATATAAGTATATAGTTACTTATTGACACACATTTATGTGTCTATGGCTGTGCTTATCATATTGAACAGAATGACACTGTAGATGTGAAACTAGCTCTTCTCTACAACTGCAATTAGTTTAATATGCATTGTCTCAAATACTCAGATGCTTAAGAAAATGATACCAATAGCGTACTGAAAATCAGAAATACTAGTCTCAGGAATTATAAATAGGATCATAGTAACATGAAAATGGTGTTCCAGTTTGGAAAGACATCATACAAAAATAACGGCTCTTCGTATTTTCTCTCTTACTGAAAATGCTAAGAACATTATTGCTTTTAGTCGGAAAATGGAAAGAAGTTTAGATTCACTAAGATTTTAACCGATTTTCGATTGTTTTTTTCAAATTGGACGAAGTTAGTATCTACTAATCAGAAAAACGGTAAACATACTTAGTATTTCACCCCATGAAGATTCATGCTCACTTTACGTTTGTTACTCTCTATATATAAGATATTTTGTAGGCAGATTTTTTGTAAATCAAAGACACTACACTGTACGATATTATCATCACATCCATAGGGGTCATTGCTCAAATAAACTATATGAGAAAGAAACTTAGACGTGTTTAATCTATCTCGTCTTGAAGTCAAATCTCAAACAAATGTGTAGTAACTCGTACTCTTTCATTTGCTATAGATTAGAATTGAATTTTAGTGGAATCAGATTTCAATGCTTATTGGACGAGCTCCTTAAAACAGATGTAGTTCGTCACTGTCTTGCTTACTAAATAAACTATGATTTCAGAAAGATAGTATTCGAATCTTGGCGTTGTCAAACCGTATGATAACATTCGTATGGTTACTTATGTCTTAATGTCGATAGTATATCCACTAAAATATTACGTACAATCTAGGTTCTTCTTGTTGTCCCAAGTGATTTTTCGAAAAGATAATATGCTGCCAATGAATATGTATGGGGAAAGTTGAAGCAATTGATGAAAAACTCTATGTTCGATCGTAGTACTGACTTGTACTGCAGTTAATAATAAGTAACCATAGTTAAGCAGACAGTGAACTATTGAAACTGATATCTAATAAGCCTCTAGATCAGTAAAGATAAAGACGTAGCGGAATAGTTGTCTTCTTTGTTACATCGATTATGTCAAAATATTTTTATTCGTATATTTGTATGCTTTCAATTGAAGTTTAAACAGTATAGAGTTACGTGTTTTTGAGTTATTATCTACTTATAGAATAATTACGCCTAGTTTTTCATATCGATGTCATCTGACAAATCAAACTATGTACAACTGGGACCAAGAAAATGGAAATTGGGAGGTGAATATCTAAAGTCATTAGAACCATGTAATCAATTGTTAGAAGCTGACGATGTAGGTCTTGCATTAAGAAATGAATTAGATGATAAAGGATATATTTATTTAAAACATGTTTTACCCGAAGAGGATGTATTGAAAGCAAGAGCTGCAGGTACAGTTATATTTCATAGTGCAAAGATAATCAACCAATTTTATTTTGGACTTGTTCTATTTAGTTCTTGAATATATTCAGCATCTCAATGATACAGATGTTCTGAAGAAACCAGTATTCTCCTCTTCATATATGGAGGGTATCTTATCCACTGGTTGTGATGTAGGTTGTATACCATTTATGGAAGGAAGTAATCCTATTACTAATCATCCTTCAGTGTTAAATATAATTGAAAATCCTTATTTATATTATATTTTTACTTGTATATTTCATGGCATTCGTCCTGTAACATTTGATTTTAAATGGTTACGAGGTATGCATCATGGCGGTAATACTGGTTGTCATATGGATAGAGTTTATATGAATAGAGGTTCTTCTCAATTGTTAACTTGTTGGATTCCATTCGATAATCTTACATTGGATATGAGTGTGTTAGCAGTATTGGAAGGTAGTCATCGAATAGATAGATCTGATGATGATGGATATACAAAATTACAAAATACTTATGCAAATATGGATGTTGATAGAGATAAATTACAAGGAACTGGATGGTTTACAGAAGATCCAATGGAATTCTACCAATTAAATGATGGATGCCAAAATAAAAATAAACTTGAACAACAATTATCTCATTCTGAACCTATTTGGAAGACAACAGGTAATTAAAAATAAAAACTAAATGATGGTTATATTCCGCATAATGTACAATGATAACTCTTTTTCTTGTTTCTCACTATAAAATCTAGAGGAGTCATAATTATTGTAGTGATGGCATTAAACAGTATATATGTAATTCAGAACAATATTAATTAGCTCAAGCAGTTCTAATAGTCTAAACATTCATGAAAACTCCATATTCACTAGAGGATCTTTTAGACAAAACAAGAAATCAAAAGAGAAGAATACAATGTATGTTTCTAATCATATCTAACATTTTTTTGAAAATATGATATTTATTATACAGATGAGTCTTTTCAAATAATATTATTGGCGTGCACTACCTAGAAAATAAATTTAGAATGCTAATAAACACATTTTTCCAATAATTTTTTCAAAACAAATTCAAAAAACAGTAAATTTTTTTTATGATATATTACAATGAAATCTTCAATAGCTCAATTTATAAGAATCAATTACTCAGATATTTTAAATCATCTTTTTGAAAAAACAATGATTGATTATATTTGTAAGTTTAGCTTTCTCGGCTGGTGATATTCTAATTTTTACTATGCGTACAATTCATATGTCATCAATTAATTTAACCAATAAACTTCGTCTTTCATGTGATACACGTTGGCAACCTTCTAATGAACCAGCAGATCCCAGATTTATTCAACTGGAGAAAAACACTCTAATGGGTCATACAGAAGCAAAATTTGGCCTTCATGCGAAAAATGATGAGAAAGTTGAAGATGGAAAAACAACAATGGAGCAATGGCGAAAGAGATGGGGGTTCCCTGCAAAACCTGATGAGGAAGAAACACTGGTAATTTCTTAAATAATCTCATTATTGTCTTTTAATGTTTGCTTCTTTTTCTTTTATATAGATTCAAACTGATTAATTAATTTGTCTTTGCTTTTTTTGAAATAAAAAGTGGGCCGCCATCTTTTGAATAACTTTTCATGGGAACGAGATAGAGAGCTGCGACTTTCGCCATTTTAAAGAGCAGAAACTGCCTACCAATTCCATATAAAACACAAAGAGATAAGATCATGTAATGATACAATTGATCAGTTAGGTATTTTCTTCATCGCTAACATTTTCATAAATTCTAGTACATATTTACTGTTCAGCAATAGACTCGAATGATGCTGTATAAAACTTTACAAGCTTCAGGTCTCTATCATTAAGATAGGATATTAATTTTACTGGAAAGAAGAGTATCGCATTTTTCACATGTTCAAATTGATTTTTGGAACGTGAAAAATTTATAAAAACGTAGGTTATTTACTACGTGGAGGATCACAAGATAATTAACTTCATCTTACAAAGAATGTTTCTGATTTAGTCAACGAAATAAGACTTTAATTTGAGATACAAATCGTCATAAAGCTGAGAATGTTATGTATCAGTAAGTTTTCTTCTGATGAATGTATATGTAAGTGAATAATAGAAAATAGGAGTTTAATCATTAATGTTTTCGCTCCCCTCCTCGATGTCTTCAACATATTCATCTGCTCATCTGAAAACAAGCTCATGTTGATCAGTCAATCTGAGGCTAGTATTATCTTTCCGAATATAGATTTTCATGCCAGCTCATGCTAACTCTATAGGAGTTTAATATACAATGTCTACCAAGTAACCTGAAATGAACCGTAGTGACTCCTTCGAACTATATGAATCTGTAAATGATGGGTTTACCTTACAACAAGAATATCAAAAAGTCTGCACCGTCTCGTTGACAACGTATTTATTTTTTTGGTATATTATAGAATGCTTTGTTTAGTAATTTCGGTTTTAGCGCTGTACGCAAACATTTCAGTCAATGAGCATCGAGTCAACTCATAGTTTTTTTGTTTATTGCAGGGCCTTTTCGAGGCTTAGGCTCTTCAATTAATCGAGAGTACCACGTGACATTATCCATGCTAATTGCAATTTTGACTTGAGGTTCTTGGAAATCAAGAGAAGGAAGGAATTTGGATATAGATTAGCACTCTGACTTTTAAATTATCATATTGATATCTTAGGAAAGAGAATGTCTTTGAAATCCAGTCAGGAAAATTTGTTTCCTTTATGGAATGATCTTGATTACATTTGAAAATATCGACTGTAGGCAAATGAAACTCATTTTTTGCTATTCATGGATGTGCCACTTGTATCATTATATTTTAAACAGTCAGCTTTTTTTGCAGAATATATCCAGATCATTCTCTTTCCTACCCTATCCGAGACAAGAGTTTCCTCCTGAAAAGAAACTATTGTTTCATTATTTGAAAAATCATCGAGTACGCGAAAATATTTCGCTTGCTGGGCCATGAAAGTCATTAAATTTAGCAAAATAGATGTTTTAGATAATTGTCTGTAGCGAAAATTGAGGTTTTTCATCCATTGAAAAAGTATTGTTCTGCTTTGAATTAAAAATTCTGTATCTTCATATAGCAGGCGATTGAGAATTTTTTTTCAGCTATAATTGCATAAAATTGACACCGAATTCGAAAATAATGATCAAGTATCTAATAATTGCTTTAAAAATCACCGAATATTGTCTTGCTCAAACTCAGTTAGTTTTCTTCCACTGTTTCTTTTCTTTTTAGGAGAATTCAGTATAGGTACGACCACAGTAGCATTATGTCTCCTATGTGAATACTTCGCTAAAATTGCTGTTTATAAAGCTGGCTGACTTCTCAACTGTCTTTTCTTGTTTTCTTTCTTTCAAACCGCTTATTTCTTTTATCAATCGGAAGACTGATCTTTCCGGGATAGCAAGCATTGCTTTTAAGTGACCAGTTGTATCGAATAAGGGAATTTGAAATCTGTCCTTTTCACTTTCAATGAAGCGGATTATTCGAAACAAGTAACGCTCCTCAGCTAACTTGCTTAGCTCTTTCTCGTAGAAATGTTGTTTCGAAACATTTGGAAGATTATTTATCTACATACTTTTCGAGAGATGCAGCAAAAAAAAATTAAATAAAATTAGAATATCCGAGTCACGATTTATAACTCTTGTACATGATAGTCATGAAACAAATTTTTAGAAAAAACTTCACATAGGTATAATTGTACTAAAACAGAAAAGTAAGAACCAATCTTGAATTTAATCTTCGCAACCTTGATTGGTTTCCATGAAATTTTAGAAAAATTACTATTAAAAAATACAAAAGTAATTAATGGTTTGTTAACTAATAAAAAGCAATATGAGACATGAATACTCAATCCGCCATTCCCTTTATTCAAGTTTCATGGAAAATATTTGTTAATCAGTTATTAATTCATCGAAGCCGACTTTACATTCGAATATCTCATCTCTGAATTGCCTTTGGTTAAGTTAAATACAAAAAAGCATGAGTTAATCTATAATTATTAATTAAAAATGATTAATAATCAATTAATAACTAGTTGAAATTAAGCTCATATTTGAACTCCTCAACCTCAATTATCTTCCAGTCAAGTTTTATAGAAAATATTAATAATTAATAGTGAGCTAACAATTAAATAATGATTAATAAAAACTAATATCAGATTAGAACCTCCATCCTCGATTGCTCTTTGGTCAAGTTTTATAGAAAATAATAACTAATGATGAGTTAATAATTTTAATTATGAATTAATTAAGAATTAACCAAAAGTAAGCTCAGAATCGAATTCTCCAACCTTGACTTCCCTTTAGCCAAGTTTTATGGAGAAGAGTCCCTTTTGTTTTCACATTATTCTTGCACCAATCATTGAAGTGCAGACATACAAGCAATCAAGCAGACAATTTATGTTTGCAAGACTTTTGTCTACGAGACAGAGAATAAAGATAGAAAAAAAAACATGGAACAGTTTGGATATATTATTTATACGATTTAATGATAATAATTAAGCTTTGTAGTTTCAATGCTTATCATCTGTATCTATCTTCATTTTTCTATTATTATGAAAACAAATCCTCTTGATTCATTTATGATGATTATTAAATTCATTAGCAGTATCCATAGGTATAACATTATCTCGCCACACTGACAATAAGTCTTGGGACTCGAAAGCTCTTCTATTATTATTATAATTAAATAAATGAGTTTAAGCTGCTTTTATAGTCTATTTTTTGTTCATCTTGATTTTCTATTATTATATTATTTTTCTTTTCGTTATTGTTACTTTTGACTAAAACTGAATGAATCACTGACTTCAGTTTTGATTCCGTATTAAAAAACACTGTTTAAAAAACTTATTTGTATCAGATATAAATCAATTCTCACACACTTATGTTTTGGTATAGTCAGTCAATGAATGTCATTTTTGTTAGGTTCCTTTTCTTAAATTTTGTTTTAGATTGTATTTAGTTTCTATTAAAACAATTTTTTTTCTCGTAGTCTCAGTCCGACATATCTCTAATAAGGTTCCCAAACTAGAGAATAGGACACGGTGAGGGCCCGAGAAAACCGTATCTCCCAGGACTGCAACATTCACAAAAGAATAATTTCGCCATTTTTATTTAATACTGTAAAAAAAATTTTGTGTACGATGAACAGCGGAAATAGTTGACAATGATAAAAATTATTATTTTGATAGAAAAGAAGTATTCTTTTAGTATGCCAATAAAATTAGAGAGAAACAGTAACAACCACAACACTCCAGGAAGGACTTGTGATTGAAAATTGACTAAAGATATCAAAAAGTACATCTATAAATCGATGCAACATTTGAATTAGAGATTGTATTATGCGCTGTTGCAGGATTCACACCCGGACAGCCGGTTAAAATATCCATGACCATGAAAGCTTCGGAACAGAGCATTGTATCTTGAACGCGCACTCTAATAGAAGTATCATTCTGATCTGCATTTACAAGTTTAAGGATTGACATGTTGCGATTAGTGCGTTTTGTTTCAGCAAAGTAAAGATTATCAAGTTTACTATCTGCTTCTTGTCCTCTTTTTATGTGTTGAAGAGTAAAGGTACCATTGGTAGCAGTAGAATTAAGAACAATATTTCCAAGATTTTGAGCAAATATTTTTTGTACAAGATATGAAGCTGATTTAATGCCTGAACTAGCATCGCATACAATCAAACTTGGTGTTTATTGGGCATCGAAACTATTATGAAGAAATGGTGCATAAGAATCACCAATAATGATATCTGAATTATGTTCAAAACCGATTCGATAGATAGATAGATTCGGCGACAGCTGATTTAATAGATGAATATTCTCGAGTCGACCTGGCCCAAATGAATTATTGATTTTTGTATCATCATTTTTGATGGCTGCAAATTCTCCTACAAGTACTTTTGCACTTGGTCGAGAAAAATTTTCATAACAACGAAAATTTTGTATAAAAAAGTTTGTCAACGCAGCTCCTTTGGGAATAAAATGTAGAATTCACATATCCATATTAGCTAGGGGCTGTGTTACTGTAAATTTTTTATAATGTTACTACTCTAACTTGATGGATGTATTGTTGTAGCGAAGCTTCAGGTGAAAGAGGCTAATGATAAAGTGCGGTAATCATTTATTATCTCGCGTCTGCTGCAATGTAGAGGTGTTTGCAATGGAGGAATCTGTAATGGAAGGTGTTTGTAATGGAGATCTGTCTATAATGACGGCATGTCTGTAAGGGGGAGCCCAAGCAACCTCACCTTAAACCCAACGATCACTGTTTCTTTTTTCAAAAATATACGTAATACTCACAATGTGTCTGCAAGAGAGAGAGGAGCCCGAAAAACCTCGACTTCAAACTTACGCTCACTAGTTTTTTCGAAAAAAGACGTGAATTCTACAAAAGCAGATAAAAAGTAGGAACTCAGTTCCTGTGACACTTTCCAATATGCTCTTTCTCGTGGTCTGTAGAGGAATTGTTTTTTACCACTGATGGAATATTTTGCAATCAAACTTCAAAAATTCGTCAAAAGTCGACAACTCCGTTTTCCAGTGTACCCAACAAGAAACAGAAAATGTGATCGAAGTTTTCATCATACCTTTAGGTGGAGAAGAATAATCACTTTTGATCAAAACAAAACAAACTTGATCGAAAACCTTTTCTTATGTTGAAGTTATACGACTTTTACTAGAATCGCCACCATGCAGATCAAGTTCACGATTAATCTTTGCTTTTTATGAAGCGCATTTCTCAGCTTATAACTTTTTTACTAGATGAGCTAGTGGGATCCATCACTAGCCATTTTGTAGAGCGTTCTCTACTGCTTCTTGTCTTCAGAGACAAATTTTTAACCACACGTTTTACTAAAGAAAAATTTATTATATAAATCGAGTCAGTATTTCTTGGCTACCCTTTGTATACATTATATATAGACAAGATACATGAATTTTTTCAATGAAACTTGAATTTCTCAAGAACGTCTCAATATTTTTCGGCGGTTTCCGTAAAAACTTACCGTGAAGTAAGCTGCATAACATGCACGAAAAATTCTTACATTAATGAAAGTTCTTGAATGAAGTCAGAATCGTTACTTACATGGATATTTATGTATATGAGAATCTTCGAGATGCTCGTGCGACTAGAAATCAAAAGGCCAAAATTCTGAAAAACGGCAGTGTTAGCTGGGCAGCAGTAATATTGGGTTGCTGCAAAAGTCTTGCTCGTTTTTTTTTGAGAATCTTTCAGAATCATCTATCAGTAGTATGCATGTATGTCTTTTGTATACATCACAAATACTCGAGGAATACTACAAGATGACATTAATAAATATTCTCAACTATGAATACCTTAGTTTCAATGATGTCTGATATTCCTGTTCATATTCGACACTGCATTTTGTATGAGTTTTAACTCGACAACAACACAAGTGCCACTACCCGTAACATCTCTGTTGCTCTTGGTCAAGGTGCAATTTCTGAACGCACATATTAGTGGTTCGCAAGATTTCAACAGGGCGATGAACCATTGGAAGGTCATCCAAGATCCGGACGTCCTCTCGAATGTGATGTAGAGTGGTTGCAAGCACTAATAGAAGACAATCCACGACTAACCATTCGTAAATTGTCAGTAGTGCTTGGTTGCAATTAATCCATCATTGGCCATCAATTATATCAAGTGGAGAAAGTCACAAAACTTGGATTCTGGATTCTACACCAGCTGACACTGGACAATGTTCAACAGGGAATTACCATCTGCAACTCTTTATTGTCAAAGCGTAACTGATACAGGTTCTTCCAGCAAATTGTCAGCGGTGATGAGAAGCGGATCCTCTACGTCAACCATACACGCAAGCGCCAATCAGTCAATCGTGAGGATTCGTTGGAACCAGAGTCGAAAGCTGACCTACACCCAAAAAAGGTGATGCTATCAATTTGGTGGAATTACCAAGGTATAATCTACTTCGAGCTTCTCCCTCCTAACAACACCGTGGATTTCAAGCTGTACTTCAAGCAACTCGAAAAGTTGAAGGCCGTCCTCTAAGTCAAGCGTCCAGAACGACATAAATTTTGTCTTCTTCATGACAACGCTAGATCTCATATATCCAAGATCACCCATCAGAAGCTGGAGAAATTGGGCTGGTAGGTCGTACCTCATTCATCGCATCCATCAAGCTTGGCACCTTTCGATTATCATCTGCGCGAAAAACACCTCGAAATCGAAGACACTTAAAATTGGACCTTGAAACTTTCTTTGAGTCTTTGTCGAAGAAATTGTATGAAGGTGGCACCATGGATTTGCCTAAGAGATGGAAATATATCGTAGACAATAATGGTGCATATGTTATTGATAAATAGTCTCTCGTTTCAATAAAATTTTGAAAAAAATGGAAAGAAAAAAAATTCGGTTAAGACTTTTGTATCAACTCAATAGAAAGAAGATTTCTTTACGGTTAATATAGGGTTAAAAATACCCCTGCCACTGTTTTTGGTATGCCCGAAGTGTATTCATATTGCTATTCTGTCACTATAGGACTAAGCGAATCGATTGTCAATGAGCGTTGCTTGTTTGTTTAATGACAGAAAAAGGGAATACAATGCAGAAGTTGAAGAGAAGGAATAAGAAGAGCAAAAAGATTGAATTAGAATATACACATGTTCATCATCTCTGCACAGATTATTTATATCACGAATGTCAAAGAAGAGAAATGGTGGATACACACACAAATAAGTTTTAAGACCAATGTTTATATTCATATATTTGTCAAGGTAACATTAACGTTGTATACATTGTTTCCTGGTAAGTAACTGCCCGTCTGCAGTAGTAAATGTTACGTTAGCACATTGGTATTTGCAACAGTCTGAATCATTTTTACATCTACCTTGTACCGGACAACTATCACCACAGGCTGGCGCAATATATGGATTAATGCATGAACCGTATGCGTCACTTTGGTTATGACGATAACACTGGCATTCCAGTAGACCAACCTGACAACAATCCGAATTCATTGTACAATTTTGAATTGCACAACAAGTGCTGTAAGCGGCTCTTGTTGTTTGTCTAGTACTGGTAGAGCCAGTGGTCGTTCGTGACGTGGATTTTGTTGTTACTTTAGTGGTAGACAAGCTCGTTCTAGTAGTACTTCTCGTCGTACTTAATATTGTTGTCGTTCTGGTAATAGTCGTCGACGTAGTCCATCCAGGTGAGGTAAGAAGACAGTTCGATGAAGAAGGATTAGTGAGACAATAGATAGTGTTGTTACCACCAATGCAGTATTGTGATTGAGGATTATAACATACGCTGGAACAAAGCTGACTTCCAATTGGACATACCGTACTATTATCACCAAGGCAAACACTTGTTGTATTGTCATAGCACTGTTGTTGACTGCCACAAAGTTGAACATTATTGTTCCAATAGGGGAAGCC
>JAJEKB010021543.1:2328018-2401415 GCA_022393335.1 Macrotrachela quadricornifera | reverse complement strand
TTGCAAATCTTCGTATTGTTATAACAGTATTGAGAATTTGAATAACAGGTACCGTTGCATGAATTAATACATTGAATACTAACACTGCTATTTGTACATCCTTGTATGGATGGATCATAACAATCATTTGATCCACATAGTTGCTGACCAGTGGGACAGATGATAGATTCTACTCCAGCGAAAAGTATCAAAAACAAAAAACTTATAATGATCATTGCGTATTAGACTGCTAAGTATTAAGGTAAGTATTTTAAGGAGACGAGTTCATATGATCGGCTATATACTTTTCATTCTTCCATTAGTACTTTTAATTTATAGTCACCTCCTTGTTTATTTTAGCCAAACTCAAGATTCGCTCAAATTGAATTTAAACTATTCACTATTTATTCGGCTGTCGTTATTATTGTTCTTTTTCCTTCTCTCGTATAGAATTGTTGAGTTAAATGTGAAGAGTAATAGAATAAATAAAAAACTCTTCTGTTTATTTACTTTCTTAAGTGAATAAATTGGATTTGTGTATGGAAAAACACTTCGATTCACGAGAATAAGAATAAGCAAAGGTTCGTAGAGCCACTTCTAAGAATAAAAATATACAAAAAAAATGCAAAATTGATATTCTGCGAAAGAAGAAATTATTTCTTATGAAACAGCAACGACACATTCGTCTACTCTAAACTACTCCTGTTCTATAGTAAAAATTCTTCTGCAATACATACTTCATTTTTGCTCTTTTTCGCGGAAAGTCAATGTATTTGCGGACATTGGCAGTGGATATATTAGACCTGGACGAGCTCGACCTTCTCCCGTATTAGAAAACTGAAGACGTGAGGAGACTAAACTTGATTTATCTTTTCTGGAGACCCGTCGCTAGCTTCTCAGATCGAGAAATCCAATATCGAATCCGATCCGAGTCACGAAAACCCAACCGTCCGATAGGAATCCCGCTTGCGAAAACGGTCACGGATTTGACGGGCGGATTCCGACTATGTCCGACTGTTGAATTCTGCATAGATTTCTACCGATAGTTACCTATCGAAAGCCGATAGGATCCTAAAATGTTTTGCAGATTCCGATGAATCCTCTATATTTCGACACAACATCTTATTCAAGTTTTACTGTTGATTAAAAGTACAGTTTTACAAAATTTCACTTAGATATCGACGTATCACTTCGGTATGTTATCAACAGTCTTAGCATCAAAAGTATCATCTTCAAAATGAAGCCTTTCGCACTGGCTCAAATATAAAAAATTATCATTTCGTAAAGCTTGAATGCGTAATAATATCAACAATATCATGTGGTGAGGAAAAACCTTACTCTTTCACTAGGTATAAATGAGCAAAAGTATGAAAAAATACACTTGCCATTTTGTTACTTATGAATGATATGTAGAATGAACGGTATCTAAACAGAAAAGAGACTTTTCTATTTTCTTAGGTATCTAACAGTGACAGCATCAGAAGTGTAAAGTCGAAAAACGGTCCTTTTCTCTTTGAATAACTATAAACGGTAATTACTAACGCGAGTGTCAATACGCCAAGATGTTCCTGTCTGTTTGCTTGAATATGAAGACTCGGTAGTACCAAAAATAACATGTAAAATTGAAAATTTCTTCGTTTGACACAATATGAAACAGCAAAACTATCCGCAGTATTATTTCCTCAGAAACACTATCTAGATTTCCCAAAGAAAGAATGAGCGCTAGCATTAGGGATGCACCAATTCCAGTTCCAGTTCTTGGCTTGGAATTGACAGAGTTGGTTGGACTTGAGAATTGGAATTGACTGGAATTGGCTGCAATTACAACCGAACTCGACCGGAAGTGATTAAAATTGGGACTGAACTTTACAAGAATTAATCAAGAACCAACTGGAATTGCTATAGCCTAATACTAGATGGTACGTATAGATTCTTCTTCGCTAGGCTATGGGAGTACCATGGGTCCCCAAATCCCATACTATGGGAGCATCCATACGTCGTCAAGCCTTATATTATGGAGCTATTAATGGATTCTCGAGTCTCGACATGTCATAATACCAGTAAGGTATTGAGATATTAATATTGACTCGAAGAATAAGAATTGACTAGCCATTTATTAAAATTCTCGAAATCAGAGTTCCTTAGAATCTCAGAAAAGAAGAATTTTCGAAAATTTCAATAGATGATGAGTAAATTCTTATTCCGCGATTCCCAAAATCTTTGATCACACTTTATAGAGTATCCTTACTCACTTGAACGTAGTCACAGTCTAAATCCTGAAAACGACTGTGTGTTTGCGTGTTTGTCCACAGGGATGTTTTCAGCCAATTAAATTTCAGAGCTGCTGGAAAAGTAACCAATCATATTTAAGAATCTCTGAGAAAGTAGCCAATTAAAATTTAGGACTACTGGAAAAGCAGGGAATCAGATGCTATGACCCTCAATACCTTACTGATATTATGACATGCCGAAACTCGAGGACCCATGGATGCCCCCATAGTATAAGGCTCGATGACTTATGGATGCTCTCATAGTATAGGACTTGAGGACCCATGGTCTCCCATAGTCTAGCAAAGAATCTATACGTAGTCTCTAGTATTGGGCTATACCAATTCCAGTCGGTTCTTGATCGATTCTTGTCAAGTTAAGTCCCAATTCCAATCAATTCCGATTGAGTCCGGTTCAATCACAGTCAATTCTATTCAATTCCAGTCAGATCCGGTTCCAATGCCTGTCAATTCCAACTAGGCATGCACCAAAACCAAAACTAGTTTCAATGTTTTGGCTTTGAGATACAGATGAAGTAACTCATTTGGAAATGATAAGTCTAAAATGCCTTCCTATAATTATTCTTATACTTGTTACCTTGAAAAAAGCTTCTCATATAACATTGTACGCAATAAATTCATTCCAATAATCACCGTCTGCCACTCAGAAAAGTCAATTTTCATTGAATTTTTCGATTGGTAGTGTGTTAGATAGATCTAAGCATCTACTATCGAATATAATAGTGTGTGAATTTTAAAACAAGTAACGCTCGCCACTACGACTCGCTTAACCCTAAACTAAATTCTATTTATCATTATCGCTTACTGATCGCTGGATTCTGCTCTGATAATTATACTTGATACATACACATATACACGAAGTGCTAGTGATGACTATTCTATAAAACTCAGTCTTTAAACTTTCTGGTAAGACTTTTGTGTAAGAACGTGGAGCATAGATCGGAGTTGACCATCATTTTCTCTGCTCCACTCTACTCTTAACTTCTCGGTTTTTTATATGATATTAGCATAGACCAATGTAACGCCTCATTTTCTTGCTTAAAATGTTGTTCATAGGTGATATAAAAACTAAAGCGAATTACAAAAAATAGTATCTAGTCGTTCGTCAGCGCCCCTACAGCGCGTCACTCACGACTAGCCGCGTTCATGCTGAAGTATATTTTCACATAAGTTCATTGTCTTGTATTCAAAACCACGGTCATTAACGTTCCAATAACTCAAAAGAATTACAGGATCTGCAGCGGAAGAATCCTCTCCACAAGACTCAAAGAAAAACAAGTAAAGGCACATAGATCTATAAATAAATGCACTGTCTCTAAGTTTATGAAACATTGTTGCGAAATTTTAGTTATTTTTTTTAGAAATACCGAATATTGAGATGCATGAATTCCTCAAAATTTGATTCAAGGAGAAGTAAAATTACAAAATACTGATCACCTTAAAGCTCAGATACTCGAAATCTGATTGGATAAAAGCTAGGTTTTTGAAAGCATTTCATTGATTGAAATTCCAAAAAGATAGAGTCTGATTGGTCAAAAGACCGATGTAAAAAGTTTGCCAATGACGGATTTCCCCCAACTCAATAATCTGATTCAATGGAAGTTGTATACTGAAAATAACTGAGCAGTGATCTTTAAGCCGATATTCTTTTGCCTGGCGACAAGCAAGTTTATTTTACTTTGTCCAATCCACCCTTCGTCGAGGAAATATACTAGTCTTCGTTTCTACACTTCTGTTACTATTCACTTAAAAAGACATCACATTTTAAAAATCGAAGACAAAAAAATTGTCTTCATAATTATAATAATAGAGATCAGATTCTATGTTTAAAAATTATTATTTTGTAGTCACTATGTAAAACAAGACATGAAAATACTCACACATAGCATACTATTGATAAATTCCAACAAGATAAATTTTTTCGTGGCAGCTGAATTTGAATCTATATATATAAAGAAGAATGTTTGTCTGCCTGTCTGTTCGCTATGCATGCAGCCCCTGTAAAAGTTACGATCACCAAACTTTCCATGGTGCATTCCCAGACACAGAGAAAGGACATAGCGGGGTTACCCACCGTGGGGTGTGATTGTCTGGATGTGGGGTGTGGGTGGGATATCACCCATATAGTGCTGCAATAGCTAACATTGCCAAGGTTTCCACGATGGTTTTCTGAGTTGAAAGGTAGTTTTAAAGGGTATTCTCATCATTAATAGGAGTAGGGAGGGGGCGTCTGGGTGAAATTTCACTCAAGTTATATCGCACTGAACTTTGTGTCAATTTTCCAAACATTTAGCAAATTTGTTATGATTCTAAGATTAATCATTTTTTATCGATAATTCTTTGGTCTAAATGTGAGAACCGAAGATTTCTAATAGAGTAGAAGGGAAAAATGTGTACGAGTGTTTCATAGATTCTCAACTATGGTGTACTCATTTGTTTTCTATGACTCGCAGAAACAGCGTATTTGTTCTTTTTCGTGACTCAATGATGACGTATCTTTATATATAGAGAAGAATGTTTGTCTGTTTGGTATGTATTGAGTCCCTGTGATAGCTAGCATCACAAAACTTTTCCCACTACTTCCTTAACTCCTGAGGAACGTCAACGTGGGGTTGGAATCACCATATTGGGTGCACTGAAGGGGCTGGGTGAAATTTCATCTCGATTAATACAGATCGAGATTCGAATAAGTCTGTTCGCTATATATTTAGTCATCGTGAGAGATAGCGTCATGGAACTATCCGCATCATTTCCTTGAATGCTAAAGAAAGTCAGCTGAGTGATTGTAGGTGAGAAAGGGAGGCGTGCGTGAAACTTCATCCAAGGCATAAGAGACCGTGGTTTTACTCACTTTCTAATCAAATGACGCAGTTCAATGCAAACTTGAGAGTGATCGTGTCCAGAGTGGATGCGAGTGGGGATGTCAGCTTGAGCCCGATGAGAAGAGTCCCGTTGAAGATGTCCTATGCACGGCAAGACAAGCTCTGTGAAAGATACCTCACGCACGACGGGAAAAGCTGTGTGAAAGACATCCCACGGACGTCGGAAAAAGCTCTGTAGCAGAGGTTCCAGGTACGGTGAAAAAAGTCCTGTGAAAGAGGTATCACGCACGGCGAGAAGAGTCGAATGGCGAACACCTAACGCATAGCAGGAACAATCCTGTTAAAGATGCCTGATACATGTCGGTAAAAGTCCGATCCTAGAGGTTTCAGGTGTAACGCGAAAATTTCTGTTGTAGATGGTTCACCCACAGCGAGAACAATCCTGTAGAAGACGTATTATGTACAGCAGAAAAAGTCGGGTTCAAGATGCAAAACTTTAACCATATTCTCTTTGCAGCGGGTACCTCTACTAGTTTTATAAATGAATAGCTTGACGGTAGTTTAGAAACACGATTTCTACGAGAAAGAGCTGAGCGAGTCTTTAGACGAATGCTACTTGTAACATATATGGAAAAAAGATTATTTCCAGTAAATGAATTTTTTTGAATTTAAACTTAAAATTTTGACATGCTTTAAGAACAAAAACTGTTTCTTATCCTTAGAAGGGTTATAATCTAAAGATTCAAATTTTTTCAATTTGTAATAACTAAGTTATTTAGTTTTTAAAAATTGTTTGCTTGTTCTTAGTAAGAAACAGTGTTTCTAGTAAGAACAATTTGCTAAAAATGTTCCTAATAAGACTCGTTACGTATTTCAAAATGTAATAATAACGAAGCCTTTTATTTGTTGTAGTGTTATCTACTGCTGATGACTAAAAATAAATAAAGGTTTTATTGTCGAACATAATAAAATAACAATAATTTGTCAGAATAATGTATTTACTAGTTAATCTGTTGTTCTTCGATAGTTATCAATTGCGCTTAACTTAAACAACTAGAGAATCAAAGTTTCGCAAATTAGATTTTGGATGTTTTGCATATACATAATCGTTTAACGATTTCGCTCTCGGTTGCATGAATTTTTGAGGAGCCCAACCGAAGCCACGAGTTCGGATATATTTTGGAACTATCCATTTCTACATCTATGTAGTCATCATCGTGTACACAGCTGGCTCTACAAGCAATAAAGATGGCTGCGGTTATGAAATAACTCAAGAATTGCGAGTTATGACATCTTAGTAAAAATAATTGTTACATTGCCTTTTTTAGCAGATCTGTCGTCGATCAAAGGATTTCGTTGATTTGGAACATGTTGAACTATCATTGGAAAGTATGTCCTATCTCGATGTACAGAAGACAGATGTGTGTTGATTTTATGATTAGATACACATGGCCTTCTTTGCAGGGTCGAATACTATCGGAATGGGCATGCGACATCGACTGACAGTGCCTATCGTAACATATTGTTTTCTTACAATAAATCACTCTTAATAATAACTTCATGTAATTTATTTAGATATGTTTGGATGACTTAGAGGAAATACCACGAATCGGAGCTCAATTAGTACATAAGACTACTCTACAAAATACGGTTAGTATCGAGAACTTAGGATATGCAAGATCAGGGAAAAATGTTACACACAGATCAAACTCGATTTCAAGATGCACTGTTGTATTTGAACCAAGCTCATGATATTTACTCCTAACTATCACTCCAACATCATTTCATGAGACAGTTGCAAACCCTTTCTTAGAGCATTAGGCATCAGTAAGATGTAGGCTTTGAACTTTGATGATCACCTAAAAGCTTTTTTTCTGTCTCTTTAAGTATTTAATAAATGTGAAAATGTACTCATAAAAACAATTGTATTACAATTGAAAGTTTGACAAGATTTAATTCTATATATTTGATCTATGTCGATTAGGTGATAGTAGGAAGTGCTTCAGTGTTGCACGAATCAGTAAGACTATACGTCTTATCACTAGTTTTGGCCTTCTGCAAATCCTTCTCATAACGAATCAATTGCAGCATGAAGCCATTGTTTGGTTGAGCGATATTTCGTCTTTCGATTAGGTAATCATAAGCTTCATACATTGTGTTTTTATGATGTCTGAAGAAAGGAAACGTAAAAAATTGATGTTTCGAAAATAAATAAATTCTTTTTTTACTTTAACAGATAAGCAAGAACGAATGAAGACGAACGTGAAATGCCTGCTTGACAATGAACTAAAACTTTTTCGTTTTTGGATTTACATTCATGCAAAAAGTTATTTATTCGGTCGAAATGTTGGGCGATGTCGAACTGACTAGTATCGACCACATCGATCCGTAAAACATTGAAATGATTCAATATGTCCTCTTTTAACGTAAAATCACATATACTAACAATGTGTCGAATACCGAGTTCATTAAGTATCGTCATGTTATTTGCATTGCAGAAATCACCGTGATAGAGAAAATCGTCGATAATCAGAGACGGATAATGAGAAAGATGTTTGTCTATTGAGCCGTTCGGTTTTGACCACTTGAGGTCATACAAACGCTGTAAATAATCTATTTCTTCACTTGTAGCTTGCATATGTTTCTTTAAATGGTTAAACCTATCATTATGTGAAACAATCATAAGAGACATCTTCTGTTTGTGTTATCACAATGATGTTGATCTAAAACGTCAAAGTAGATATAGCTGAGCGACTAGCTAGTTGAAAACCTTGTCAGCACAAATCAAAGAACTTCTGCATAAGATTTCTGTTGTTGATTTTTGAAATTGATCATTAACTCACGTGAACAATCAAAAAAATTATCTTAGATTTGTTCTTCGAGTTACATATTTCCTTTAGGTAAAGATGAGCAGACTTATGTCCAAGTATTTGAATCAATTAAGACACTTGAAGACTAGTACTGTATTTCAGATATAGAAAACTGATCAATATCCTATAGGATATTTTAAGTGTCGACTACACTGCAAGAAAAAGATATTTTACGAAATCAAAAAAGAATCTGTCCATGAGCATAATCTCAGAGCCTATCTTGGTTTCATATAAAACTTCTTGATGAATGAAAAAAGTGGTTCGATACACAAAGCAGGGTACAAAGCTTTTACCGTGACAAGTCCAAAAGGTTGCTTACAATGTCCTTCGAGAGATTAATGAAAAAAGGTGTCGTCAAGATGGATTCGTACAAAACTTTCCAAGGAATATTCATCTAATGAAGGCACCTTTGGAAATGATAAATCGTTTTCAAGTTGAGCCTGTGTGCATAATGTAGACTTTGAAGAAATAAGAAAGACCCCTGAAGGATACCTTTCATTAGGTCTTCTATCGAAAACTATCGTTATATTACTAGACTTTTAGATGAATGCTAACGAAGAACCCTCTATAGCTGCCATATTGCTTTTGAGGCCGAACCCTGTAGGTCAGGTGAATCTAAACGAAGTACGAAAAATTTTAAATGAATGAGAGCTCATAAGTCTTCTTTCGAAAGTTACAGTCATTTTCCTTGAGTTTTAACGTATAGTACCATAGATATAAGTAGATTGAATAAGTGTATTTCTATTTAAGATTTCACAAATAGAGCAGTCTATTTTTAAGGAAAAACTTACTTAAAAATAAGAAGCTACAATCAGCCTGAACAAATGAGGAATCCAATAATAAATACAAACAGCGTGAATCCAGGTGATCCATCAGATCTCCATGTCATCAAAATCGCTGACTTTACTGCGATATCTCGGCCAAAAACTTGTGCGGTTAATCTCGATAATATCATCCAGAATGGCGATTTTCCAAGACCTTTTTGCCGATTTATGAAAAGTCTTGACTAATCAGTAAACGTTATCCGTTTGGACTTTCTCCTTAACTACATCTGTATTCCTACCGGCATCAGCATCTCGTATACCTATATCCATAATAGTATACCACTACACTAATAACTTGATGGGTATCTAACTATATCTATATCCGTAATGGAAAATATTTGAGATCTCTCTGTGAAGTGAACTAAACTCTGTCTACAGAGAGAGAGAAACTGCACTATAATGAATGTATTCGAAAAAGAAAAAAGAAGGACAAACTATGAACAAAAAACAAAGATAGAAGGACTGACTCCAAAAAGAATGAATCAAACACATACATATATATGAATGAAATGAAAAAGAGAGAAAGAATGATATCAAAGATAGCATTCTTTCTCGAAAAACTAGATATGAAATGAAGAAGCACAAAACACTATGCAAGTGAAAAAAAGAAAGAATGTCTCTAAACGTGATGCATTGCAGAGAAGAAAGAGAACTGATAGCGAAAACACTCACCATCGCTAACAAAATATCTCTCCAAATTTCCAAGAAACTAATAAGTTATAACCAATTTATTGGTCGAAAGTAGCTTTAGCGCGGTAAAGATTTTCAACGTATGATTACTATCTGAGTATGTCGGCAGGTTTTTTAATTTGGAGAATATCCTCAGGGCTAGGTCATAATAGAGTCCGACTTTTGAATTCTCTTTTGTTTGATTTTTAAAAATACTTCGTTAATTAACTTTCAAATTCCAAGCGCTAATAAAAATGAAGTGTCATGGTTTTTTATTTCAACAAAAGAGAAATTCAAAAATCGGGTTCTATTACGACCTAGCCCTAATTACCTGCTATACAATAAAATATCCCTCCTGGTTCAACAACTATTAAATAGACATGAATCGTATCTATTAAGATGCATATCCTTTTCTGAGACAATGTTGTAATGCCACGTGGCAAGAAATAAATAACAGATTGATGTATCCATGGATTTCGCTCTCGTAGTTTGTTCTCACAGTCTTACACTCCTTTCCTTTCTTTCTCTGTTTCTCTTTCTCGTCTCTATTTGTTCTTTTTCCGTTTTTAGATTCTTTTTTTTCTTTTTTTCTTTCATTTTCTTCTCTTTTCTTCATTTCTTACGAATTTTATCTTACTATTTTATTAATGCAATTTCCCTTCAAGTGTTAATCAATAATCCATACAATGTTGGAGACAGAACGGTGTAAAACGCTTTGCATTTATCATGTAGCTTATGCTTTATACATCTTTTCTTTATGTATGCAAGCACTGCAGAGTGTAGCATACAGCACTAGCAAAAAAATCCTTTCTCTATCGAGTCGTTATTAAGAAATCCTTCCTCGCGTAAACAGTATACTCGAAAAAACTGATTTTGAGAAAAAGGCTAGATAAGTTTTAGAAGTTGATTTTTGCGAAACACATCTGAATTATGTATCAGTGTTCAAAATAGGCTATAAATATCTGATCTTAGTCTGAAGTGTTAATAGTCTCGTGGTGAGTAGTATCTAAAAAAACTTTACGGAATGCTGATGTAAAAAGAGAAAGCTGCCTAAGAAACAGCGAAAATTTCTCGAAAAATATTATAGTGAGAGCCAAGTTTTAGACGATAAGTGCGTCAAAATCAATTCATTTTGTGTTGAGCCATAGTTATTCTGTAAGAGGAAACTTTGATGCATCTCCCTATGATAAAATCTCGACTTCGACTATTTTTGAAAAATTGACGGGGATCCTAATATAAAAAGAAGAGTAAAAGAATAACAATATTTTATAGTACGTAACATCTGTAATTCAATTTTTTCTAACTGAAGACATCACTTAGATTTGCTATTTTCTCTTTCTTTGAATTAGAAGATATTACGTTAAGTGAATGATTGCGTTAGTCGTAATTTAGCAGGGATATTACAAAAACTCTAATTTTTTTATTAAAATCAGGATTTATCATCATTATCAAAAAAACTGCCGATTAATCGTCCAAATCAGGGTGATTTTGAAAACATGAGTAGTACTTTAGAACTATGGATAGCACTTTTCTCTTCCAAAAAAAAGAAAGTCGGAAAACTTTTATTTTTATTTTTCGTGTTCAAGATCAAATAAGTAGGTCTCTGTGATGTTTTAACAAGCAAAATAACCAAAGAAATCAAAACGAAAGTTGAATTAGTTGTTTTATTTTTAAAAAAATGGCATATTCGGAATCCATATTAAATTTTGCATATAGTTACGTCCTCAGAACCTATCTAGGGTTAGTTGCCATAACTTTTCAAGGCTTATCAAGAAGTGATTCCCATATATTTTCAAGATCTGTCTAGAAGTAATTCTTATTACTTTTCAGAACCTATATAGAAGTAGCTCCTATCAGTTTTCAAAGCCTACGTAACGAGGACCTCGATAACTGTTATAGTAGAGATGGACTAATATCAATGCGCTATTGATAGTTTCCCAAGAAAAACCAAATTCGAAAATTGTGAGAAATTAATTATAGATCTATATTCTTCGACCCCAAAAACCTTTCATCAAACTTTATAGAAAAATCATTATTTTCGACAAACAGCCTGTTCTGAACGAAAGTGCGACGAATCTAAAATTGATTGGTCCAAATTTTTGAATTTGATTTTTCTTGTTAAACTACGGATACTGTATTTGTTATATTGTACTTTCAAACCAAAGAGTATTAGGAGCGCCTCCACATAGTTCCGAAAAACTTATAGGGACTTCTCCTAGGCAATGCCCAAAAAGTTATAGAAACCACTGCTAGATAGACCTTGAAAAGGTATGGAAAACCAAACCTAGATAGATCCTAAAAATTTAATTATATGCATAATTTAATGTTGATTTCGAATACATTGTCTTCTTCGAAAAAAAGCAATTCATTCGACTTTCTCTTCACTTTCATTCTCTTTCTTTTAGACTACTTTCAACTTTTTCTTGTTCAAACAGTATGCAAGCCTACTCTTCTGATCCCGAACACGAAAAATAAAAAGAAAGTTCTTCGGCATTTCTTACTAAAAGTATAATGAAAGTGAAAGTGCTACCTCTATTTAGGACCTACGGCTACCCATTGTGTAGGGCTTGCGGACCTAAAATACTTTCACTGTATATAACTATGAGGTATAAGTTATACCACTAAGAGATTTCTTTTTTGCTTCGATATAGATATGAATTGCTACGCTATGGATAAACACGCAAACATACAGATAGTTTTTGGGATTAAGATCCTGACAATGGTCAAGTGAATAAGATTTATTCGAAGCAACGTATAAGTATCATTAATCACAACGCAAGATTTAATTAATGTTGCTTCACTTCACTGTTCAGAAATAGCTATGCATCACCTAATTGATGATGAGCCCTACAGGTTTCGATCATCAACTCAATGGCAGTCTCCAACAATATAAATGATTTCTTTAGTAATTAACAGAAACCAAACTTGGCATTATCTATATAATTGCATGATTCTAGGGTCCTTCCTCTAGGTTGTTTTAACTGTTGCTAGTATATCTTTTCACCAACAGATGCGCCGTGCAATTCTCTACAAAAATGTATAAGGGCATTTGATTTCAAATGTGAGTATAGAATAAGGAAGAAAAAATGTTGCGAAGCTTCAATATGTCCAACTTTCTAATTAAAAAACTAGTATTTTCCGTTTTACCGTTTGGCACGCTGTAGAATAAAAAAAAACGAGTAGCCATTTGGTAGCTTGGAAGAACCCTTTTTTTTGCAGATGTGATTAAAATTTTTTTCCATTAGAACATGCAGCACAGGAGAAAGTTTTCTTTTCCCAGGTTTGGCAAAAATTACACTTTTAACAGAGCAACTTCGAGATACTTATGAAAACTCGCACGTATAAATCAAAGAATAATTTCTCAAGATAGTGATCCTCTTATACGTTATTGTAGAGAATTCTGCAACGTAGATTTTGGCAAAAAATAAAGAAACAAGTATTGAAACTGCATAGAAAAGAATTAAAAATAGAAATGACCCATTTCTTCTAGACGACTCGATCTATTTGCACAGACACTTCTTCACTATTTCTTTCTTATGCTTTCTATCTTCGCTGATAAAGTCTACTAGGTTTTGTTGTATCCTTGTGACGATAAGTGTTCTTAAGTTAGGTATTACAGCGAACATTGCAACATTCATAGCCAAACGAATAAATAAGGAATGTTTGATAGTATACATTATCGCATGTACTTCCAGAGGAGGCACAACGATCCAATGCTACTTGAATCCAACTTGAACAGCCTCTACACAAGAACTGATAAATTTTAGGCGGTTTTGCGAAACTACCATTGATATGGTGCAATGAAACGAAGCTATTACACTTTAAAAAGACGTAGGTGTTTTACCGAACCCAAGCAAACGTTCCGAAGATGTCTAGAAGCGTCAAAAGCAAGGGGGGAAAAGCGGATTGTCGGGTTGCGGGATCGCCACGGTATCGTAGGTATCGCCATGGTATCGGATGGATTTTCAGATCGTCACGGTATCGTACATATCGCCATGGTATCGGACGAATTGTCGGATCGCCACGGTATCGTACGTATCGTTGATACGAAGGTTCCGCTGACTGTACCCTTAGGTCCTCAAGTCCAATATTTTGAAGGTATCCTTAGTTCCTCAAGTTCTATATTTCGGAGGTACCATTAGGTCCTCTAGTACTATAATATAGGAGTATCCGCAGATCCTCAGGTGTTCTGTTTTGGAGGTGCCTATAAATTTCTAAGTGTTGTATTTGGGGATGCTCATAGGTTCTCAAGTCCTATATCTTGGAGGTATCCTTAGGTCCTCAAGTGCTATATTTTGAAGGTACCCTTAGGTATTCAAATACTATTATATAGGGGTACTCATTAGAGATCTGCATTCGACTTTGAAACTCCACTGTGACTCCGACTCCATTGGGGCCGGAGTCAGAAAAGTAAAAATTTTCGAAGTCAAAATTGCAGTCAAAATTATTGCATACGGTATAATCTCTCAGGAACAAAATGTTAAAAAATGCAAACCTCACATTCTGCTTCGATTGTGTTATCGTATGATTAGTGATACATGATTACATAGATATCTCATTACACTACATGACTACAGACGTAATTTAATCTCTTTCTTTATCGTTTTTACTTTTTTATATATTTTTGAAATATAGATAAACATGAAACTCAATAATTTCATGGTCATTGAAGGGTTCTATGAAAACGGATTGTTTAAGGTATTTGACTACACTACTCAAAGTTTGACTATAGAATGCATAGGTAAAAAGAAACTTATTCTGTGATTTTGAACCCTTGTTCTAGTGAGCTAAAGTGCGCATTTTAAAACTATTAACAAATCCTTTTGCGTTTGTGATGGATAAACTTTAGCTCACATTGTTAAAAATTTTTCAGAGTTTGTCGGAGTCAGACTCAGAAGACTAAAAACTTTCGAAGTCGGAGTTGGAATTGTATTCAACAACAAAAAATTTCGGAGTTGGAGTCAAGTTTAGGAGTCATAAAAGTTGATACCGCAGGTCCCTAGTGCTCATTGGTCATGAAGTCCTATATTTCGAAACTACCCTTACGTCCTTAAGTGCTATATGTTGGAAGTACCCTTAGGACATCAAGTACTATTATATAGGGGTACCCATAGGTCTTCAAGTGCTATATTTTGGAGGTACCTTTAGTTTCCCAAGTCCTACTATATAAGGATACTCATAGATCTTTAAAGGTTATTATATGAGAGCATCCATAGGTCCTTAAGGGCTATTATGCAAGGTACCTTTATGCTCTCAAATCCTATTATATAGCGATATTCATAGATCATCAAAGGCTATCCTGTAGGGGTATCCTTAGATCGTCAGGAGCCACTATATGAGGTGCACATAAATGCTTAAGGGCTATGCTATAGAGTGCTCATAGGCTGTCCAGAGTCATGCTATAGAGATCCTATGGGTATCCATAGTTCCTCAGATACTGTTATTTAAGGGTACCTATAGGCTATTGAGTACCTCCATAGAGTAGCTCTGGAGAACCTAACAGTAATCGATAGGATAGTCCTTGAGAATCTACGAATATAAAAGATTATCCAAAAGTCTTTATACCTCTCAGAAAAAATTGTTCGTTCTCTGTTATAGTAAACTCTAAAATGCTCAAACTTTGGGATCTTATTCTTTGTAACGTGACGAATATTATCCTAAATTTTCAACTCTCTATTCTGACAAATAAGAGATTTGTACAGGTTAACATTCTTGAAATCTTATTTTTCTCCATGTCGCAAAAATAATGGTTGGCGTATAAGACATGTAAATGGACTGTCTTTACATTTCATTTTCTCCCCACTTGATACGTTGTATTAGGAAAACAAAATATACTCCCTGCGAACAAAAAGAACGATATTTTTGCATTTCATTTTTTTACCACATAATACGCTTTATTAAAAAAAGCTCTTAGCGCAATCCCTGCGAGATTAAAAATGTGAAACACGATGAAGCTGTGTACGTTGTATACCAGATGTCCAGAGTTTGTCCAAATAAGTGTTTATGATGGTCTTCAGTCCTTTATGGATTACAGTCTTTGCTAGAATAGTAAGAGTTATTACAGTGTTGGTCGCTGTTTGTGATGTTATCGTTTACAGCCTGGGACACTAATCTTGTCCATCGGTCATGGTCTGCGACAAAGGTCACTGAATCTGTCTGTCACCATCTGTAGGGTGGGGGCACAGTGGTCAGACCAAGGAGATCAGGAGCAATTCTCAGATGCTAAATCACTTTTGAGTCAACACTATATGCACTGTATAGGCTCTTGTGAAATATGAATACCCTGAGAAGAATTCGTGCTCCTAGCTTATTTATTTTGAGATATTTATTCTTTTGATCATTTTTAGAAAAAAACCATGGTCTCCTTCAGGTTCACCGAAAAACTCAATTTTCGATTTTCAACTTGAAACTTAGCATAGAGAAAGGTCCCTACAAGAGTAGTTTATTCTGAAAGTATCAGGTTTTGGGGTTGCTTCTATCCCTAGATACGAGTATGGGAAATATAGTCTTTTTCTCAGCGTTTATGGCACAAAATGTTAAATGTTCATATTTAAGGATAGGAGCAACCAAGAAATTTTTAACTTTCAGAATTAACTGGTCTCATTGAGACCTCTCTCTATGCAAAGTTTCAAGTCGAAATTCGAAAGTTGATTTTTCAGGTGTCTTGAGGGGTACCACAGTGTTGTGTCACAAGATGCTATAAACAATCAAATATCTCAACAAAAGTTTAAGTGAACATCTTTGGGCATTCACTGAAAATAGTTGATGACTTGCTCTCTTGAATAATAAATCAAAACTTGAATCAAGATTGTTTGATCTTATTATACCCAAAAGAACTGCAAGAAGTCCGAACGGCCTACAATATATAGTAAACATATAACACTGTATAACTATATTAGAAATGATGAATGTAACTAGATTCTCAATTTAAAATATACATTTTACTTACAGGATCCTATTAGTGATATTTACCTATTTTGCGTACCTTGTGGTGCCTGAAACTCAACAGATACTTGCTTTCAATCATGATGCGGGATCCAATTAAATGGAGAATCACAGCAGCTTTAATGCTAGCTACGATATGAGTTCGAATCTCGAAAATCGATTTTGTCGCCCGGCTGTCCGCTATGAGAGGGAGGGGTGGGTGCAAATTTCTACCCTTAAACACTTCAACACTCTCTTTTAGATTGTGTTTCACAAAACAGAATATACCACAAGATGCAACGTGAAAAGAACTACAATCTACAAAAGAGAGCTTGTTTTACAGTTGCACGTTTTGTTTTCAAAATAGACAAAATTCGAAGGCACTAATTTTTCACTTTTCGAAAAAAAATGTTTTTGCTATCATTAACTGCACAAAATTTTGTCCATTTTGAAAACGATAACTGCAATTACAAAATAAGCAGTTTGTTGTAAATTGTAGAGTTTTTCACGCTGCACTTTGTGATATATTTTGTTTCTTTAATAAAGTGTATTATATGGTAAAAAAATGAAATGCAAAAATATCGTTCTTTTTGTTCGCAGGGAGTATATTTTGTTTTCCTAATACAACGTATCAAGTGGGGAGAAAATGAAATGTAAAGACAGTCCATTTACATGTCTTATACGCCAACCATTATTTTTGCGACATGGAGAAAAATAAGATTTCAAGAATGTTAACCTGTACAAATCTCTTATTTGTCAGAATAGAGAGTTGAAAATTTAGGATAATATTCGTCACGTTACAAAGAATAAGATCCCAAAGTTTGAGCATTTTAAAGTTTATTATAACGGAGAACGAACAATTTTTTCTGAGAGGTACCAAGACTTTTGGATCGCCCTTTATCTATATAATAGGACCTTAGGGCCTAAAGTACCCTGTTAAATAGTCCTTGAGGACCTATGGACACCCTCATATAATAGCCTTTGAGGACCTATGTGTAGCCCTATATAATTGGGCTTGAGAAACTAAGGGTACCTCGAAAATATAGAATTTGAGGACCTATGAGTACCTCTATATAGTAGCACTTGAGGACCTAAGGGTATCTGTAAATAATAGGACCTGAGGATCTAATAGGGTAGTCAGCGGAACATTCATAACCCAGATTCGTCCGATCCTATGGCGACCTGTACTATGGGTACGATCTCGCGATTCGACAATCCGCTTTATCTCCTTACTATATTTTCCTACATTTATCGTAATATTGAAATTTTTAACGAAAATTAACTTTGTTATTAAGAGAGAAACTTTAATTTCACGATTCTATCATGCGAATTTTGTATTTTCGTAACTCAATGAAATTTTATCTTCTTAGTTCTACATATATTCTCTGGATTGTATTCGTAGCGTCCGTATCGTATGTATCGCCCCCGTATCGCATGTATCGTACGTATCGCGACCGTATCCCCAATACACGGAATCCGCTTTTTCCCCCTTGGTCAAAAGCCTTTCAAAGTCTCTGAAGAAAGGACAAAAATATCTACGAAATCTATAAAGGTTCTTCCCTTGGATGCAACCTCGGAACCTTTTCCTATAAAACCTTTTTTACCATCTTTTTGAGACTCTGGAGATCTTTCGACGCTTTTAGAAATGCCCGGAAGCTATTTTTAGGATTTGGTAAAACACTTCTTTTTTTAGAGTGTAGTTAACTAACGAAATCATGAGCGACTTCATAAAACATCAGAAGGTTTCGTATAAATTTTTCGAAACCATTCATAGTTGTATAAGTTCTCTAATAGTTTCATACAGTGTGTCCGGAACTATTAGAGAACTTATGCAACTATGAATGGTTTCGTAGAACTTATGCGGAACTATCACCGATTTTGTACAAAAGGTACGAAGCTATCAAAAGATCAGTGAAT
The DNA here is from genome assembly GCA_022393335.1 of Macrotrachela quadricornifera. NCBI lineage: Eukaryota > Metazoa > Rotifera > Eurotatoria > Philodinida > Philodinidae > Macrotrachela > Macrotrachela quadricornifera. The sequence goes on along the minus strand of JAJEKB010021543.1, from coordinate 2,383,122 downwards.
AATGCTCGGAACTTGTAGAAGGTTTTGTAGGAAAAGTTCATAACCCTCTTCAATTTTCCGAACTTAAAAAATTCTGTAGAAAAATTACGAAAAGATTTCTATGTCATGAAACTTACAATCGTTGCGTAAAACACTGCAACATCTTCAAAGTTCAGTAGATGACCCTTTTTTTACAGTGTAGAGCCCTGTGAAACAGTCACAAATCCCGAAATATATTTTATTTGTTCTATTCCATGGGCAATCCAGATTGTCTCAAAAATTTTTTTGGATGAAACAAATTAAGTATGGATGTTTCGAAATTTTTGACTTTGCATCTCAGAACACGTTGTAAAATTCAATGATGTGAGTGTTACTTTATCACTTTCTAACAAAACATAAAGATAGCTGCTTATCTTCTGAAGAAGACATAAGTAAATAATGTGGTATCATCCGCATGGCTGCAATATGAGAAAGCTAATAATATTCAAATTCGATTATTCATACTATTTTCATTCAACACTCTGTATAGGTTAACATAGTTGTAGGCTCTGAAGATAAGGAATTTCCAAGTACTGTTTGATTGCCCAATTTTGAAAGTTCAAAGAAATCCACCATAAGTATGAGAGAAAATCAGAATACATGAGCATAGCCTTCAAAAAAAGAATGTAGGTGTATTTGTTTGACCAACCGATAACACTGAATGACCTCTTAATTTCAGAGCGCATAGCTTATAAGAAGTTCATGGGGCAGCGATCATTCGCAGGCGTGAATTTACAATCGCGGTATGGCAGTGAAAGTAGTTGATGGCAAAACACATTATTTTTGTTCACCGACAATCTAAAAGAATTTTCCTTAATATTTTAGCAATCGTATAAACATTACAATTTCTACAGAGAATTTACGCATTTCGACTCCTAGCATTAAACTGCTGAGCTCGCTCATAGTTGACGACATCGAAGAAATACGCGACTTTGATGAAAATATCATTTTGACAAAATATAAACGTTATCAGTGGAAGACAACGCACGTCAAGCTTCTCATGATCTTTTGTTGTGAACGCCATCTGACCTCTGCACACCATATTACTATCTCTTCAACAATTAAACGAATATTTCTAATAGTGCTAGCTATATAAGCCCTTGTTGAACCGACCGCAAAGACCAGATGTAATTTTGTTAAACGATAAATGCCGTATCTCGAGTCATGTCTTGTACATAACTGCTTCCATTTGGCGGATGTAAATCTGTGTACAAATGGCGCCTGTAAAACAGCAACGTGATATGCTATTGACTCATTACCATAACTCATACTTTGAAGAAATTTAATGAATAACCTTCAGTATAAATTTTATATTTTTGAGCAATGTCAAGTATAGATAATGTTAAAAAACTTCTAAGATTAGCTTCTTTTTTTATTTTATAAACTTACTCAAAATATGCTTATGTCCACTTAACTCTGAAAATGAACATTAGATACGTCTAAATGTCTCTAACGTATATTATCTGAGTCTATAATTTGACGGGCAAACTGAAAGTATAACTTCTTCAACTTTCGTTTATTGTCTTTCTTTCTTTGTCGATACGTATTAGTGAGATAATGAAACAGAAAATATCTTATTACCTCTTCACATGTTGTTTATTCTATGTTGACGCACACTAACTACAATGGCGTCATACAAATTACATTATTTCAATCTTCGTGGTCGTGGAGAAGTAGCTCGTCTAATTTTTGCTGCTGCTGGTCAACAATTTGATGATATTCGATATGAACGAACTCAATGGGCACCACACAAAACTGACATGCCTCTGTGTCAAATGCCTGTACTTGAATTTAATGGAATCAAATTGCCACAATCGCTAGCAATCGCTCGATTTCTTGCCAAATAATTTCAACTAGTGGGCAAAGACAATTTGGAACAAGCAAAAGTAGATGCTGTCGTCGATACGGTAGCTAATCTCATGGCTAAATATGATCCAACATACAAGGAACAAATAGAAACAAAAAATCAAGCATGTATGCAAAAGTTTTTAGCCGAAGAGTTACTTCAACATCTAACAAATCTAGAAACCTTAGGCCAAATGTATAGTGATAGTGGTTATTTCTTTGTAGGCAATCATCTTACATGGGTCGATTTATTTCTATACGATTTGCTTGAGACTATTTTTCAACACGATGATCAGATTCTTGTTAAATATCCATGGTTAAAACACAATCATGAAGAAGTTGAAAAACAACCAAAATTGCAGATTATCTCAAGAATCGACCTCAAACACTAGTTTAAATTAATTAATGAATAAAAAATATATTGTTAAATGTTATTTTAAATTTTTACATTTGAATAATATATTTATTTTTAATGAAAATAGAATGAAAAATATATTTGATAGCTGTAAATTTAATTCAACTAATGTTTCAAAACTTCGAAGTTTAATATTGTTACAATTCTAAACAAGTAAGATCAATTATTTGTCCGAAATCATCCTTTAAAAAACAGAGAAATATGTAAAATATATTTCAGTAAGATTATTTTAAAAAAATTAAGAAATAAAAGGAGTTTTTTGTAAATAATCTGACTAATTGAAATAGCATAAAGAAACTGTATGTTTTTTACATTTTCGAATGGCAATATTATGTTTTCTTTGAGATGAAAGTTATTAACATCAAATTTGAAGCATGTATAAATGAACTTGAAAAGATTAGGAAATAGCATTTTGTTAATTACAATATAGATATCATAATAATATTCAAAACATCTATCAACATACAATTGATAGATAAAGGTTTGAAAATATAGATTTGTTTTTTTTTTCTAGAAATGTATGTTTTTCTATCATTCACACATTTTTATATTTTGCTTTCAAGATATCCAAAGCTTTTATTATCATAGAGTTCTCGATCTTTACATCAATATTTAGAACGCATGACTAATGTTATTTGTTTACAATTCAACAATTGTTATACTAGAGATTTTTTGACAAATCGATAGTATTCTCTATCTATAACTATCAATTAGAATTTTTTCTTTTTGTTTACTTTAACAAAACATTTTTCATATTTATTAGATATTCAGTTTAATATAGTATATCATTGAATATATTAATTTAGATTAAGTTCAATTGCAAAAAAAAATATTTATACATAATAATTATGTAGATGTTATCTAGATTATATTTTAAATTTTAAAATAGAATATTCTTGATTATTGATTAATTTTCTTTAAATAGAAGTATATCATTTAAGAGATATCTATTCATGAGAAGAATTAGAACGTTGTTGAGCTCGTCGCTCTGCTTCTTCTTCGATCATCGCCTGTTGAACATGTGTTGGTAAACCGGGATTCAAACTTAGAACATAAGGCAATAGACTCTTGTGCATATTACCAAAATCTATCATCACTTTAATAAATATTGTATTGTTTTGAACATATGGATTATCTTCTTGTTCAATTGTTGATAATGGAATAAATTTTGGTATGCCACTAGCTATGTTCATATCCGATCGTGGTCGCTGGAAACTGTTCGATCTAATGTCTGGTCGAAATGAATCGATGATATGTCGTTGTGTCGGTGTTTGATCGTACATACAAAACGTAACCTTATAATTGAATGGAAATTTGAGAATCGAATCATATAAGCCTCGCATTAGAACAAAAAATATTGACATATGTGTTTGATGAGCATTTCCATCACCATTTAGATACAAACGAACTTTCATTTTATACCCAATAGATGATGAATAAAATGACGGAGAATATATTGATGTTTGTCGGTTAGATTTTGCGTTAGCTACAAATGAATCCTTTGATAGCACTGTTTAATGAATGGATGAAATTTCTTTGAAATTTTATTTTCAATATGGGTACTACATATTGTGTATATTTCTATCAAAACTATGGAAAAAAATCTTGAAAGTCATTTTCGCCCAATATCTATACATCCCCATGGGAATGGCGTTGTATGTTGGTCATCCTCATGTGAAAGTATAGATATTTTATAAATATTCTGCTGTCACTGTTCAAGGTAGCTAGATATACAACTTACTCATTTTCTCTTGAAAGTTTGTAATTTTCCATATATATATTCCATCATATGAAACATGTTGCATATCATTGATCTCTTCTTTCAATGATAATAATTCTTGATTGAGAGTACTTTGATTATACTGTATTCCTTCCAGAAAACTCTGTGTTTCTTCGATGGATAATTTGACTTGTGAAAAGTTTTCTGCCAATACTTGAAGTTGAATTTGAGTTTGAAGCGATTCATTGTTGAGACGTTGTACATCATCATTCAATACCACAATACCGTCTGACAAGGTATTTATTTTGTCATAAAGTGCCTGTAGTTGAGCTGTGACAGGATCATTAGTTGTTGCAGTTGTTGTTTGAGGAAGACCACTGCCTATTGGTGTATTGAATAATTTTAATCTTATTTGTTGAATGATTTTAAGAACGGCAGCTTGGTGTTGTTCAGTCAAATAATGCTCATCTCTTTTCTCACGAATGATCTAAAACAAACAGATTTTCAGATGTTTATTTTATAGTTGAAGAATATCCACACTTGTTCATTACAACCGAAATCTTTCAATACACAATCAACAGTTACTTTTTTACATTGTAATACTTTATGTTCATTGAAATTATTTACTGTATTAAATTGTTCGCCACAATATTTGCACTTTGGATTTGGATGAAATTGATCGAGATGTTCCTTTGAAAGAAAACGCTAGAGAATTTTTGAATAAGATGAACGTAGTCAAATAGACTTTAAAATGTCAACGATAAACGCTAGAGCAGACATATCGAAAAAAAGCTTTAATTATTCTGTTTAATTTGGATTGTCGAAAACTTATTTGAAATTCGATTTTTGAGTAATTCTCTACTTTAATTCAATGGCACTGCTGAAGAAATTTCTTTCTAGAACACGTTTCTATAATACACTGTGAAGATATAAATAAAAATATCTCATATCTAGGTCTACAAAAAATAATAGAAATAAAAGTAAATTTCGAATTGTTAGTTTATTTTCATATGAATAAATTATAATGCTTTCATATTTTCTTTTTAAAGTACATCTATCTAATATTTTACTTTATCAATTATTCATCATAACAAGCTACTAATACATTCTTTACAAAATAGGTTTCAGTACAATTTCTGTGAGATTAAAAATGTGAAACACGATGACATTTATTTTTTTATGGACAAATGTATACAAAAACATTCCAATTTTAAGATCAGTCTAAATAGAAGATAGGAGAGAGACATTTTAAAATTTCGTTGTTTTTTCTCGAAAAAAAGCACAATAAAATTTTGAATAGAATTGTTGTGAATGATGTGCCATGAAATTTTCAAATTTTCATTTATTAATATTTTCTATTAATTCAAAAATCTTTGTTTGTGATAGTTTGAGTAAGAATGGAGAGGGAGGGAGCAGGGATGGTGTTTGCAAATTGCTATCCTTAAACATTTCAATAATCTTTTTTAATGACAAAACATAGGTTTATCCGAGACATTAACATCACAATTTATGTAGTTCAACTGATCGATAGAAGTTTCGTAATTATAAGTAAATATACTCAAATCTTTTCTTCTGCAAAAATATCCGATGGGTATGAAGGACTTGATAAATGAATCATAGGGAAAACAAAAATTTTATTGAAATTATTAGGTTGTCAACAAAGTTTTTCCGTTTTTTTCAAAAATTTTATTTTTATTTTTAAACTCTAACAATACAACTAACTTTCAATTATATATGCACCACTACTATCTATGACTTGTCGCCAACGTTCGGGCAAAGATAGGATCCCGCGTTCGTAGAAGTCCTGTGACTTTTGACCAAAGAAGTTGGCGATATCCATTTTCAAGTCGTTCTCGTCGTCGAACTTTTTCTCACACAAATGATGAGAAAGAGAACGAAACAAATGGTAATCCGTTGGAGCCAAGTCAGGAGAATAAGGTGGAAGAGGAATGGTAATCCATCCGAGATTCAATAATTTTTGGCTGGTCGACTTTGCAACATGGGGTCTCGCATTATCATGCAAATAATAAATTCGATCCTGCTTCCCCTTGAGTTTTTCAGCAACTCGATCTAATTGTTAACAGTATAGATCAGCAGTGATGGTACAACCATTTGGAAGAATTTCCCAGTGAATAATTCCATTGACTCCCCACCAGACGTTCAGCATCACCTTCTTAGAGTGCGGATCAGTCTTAGGCGTTGCTACGTCTGTTTGACCAGCACCCAACTATTGGCGTCTGTGCGTGTAGTTAATATATAACACCCACTTCTCATCACCAGTAATAAGATTGCGGAGCCATTGATAATTACGATGAGATGTCATTAAATCCATACAAGCATCAACTCTAAGTTGAAGCTGATGTGGGGATAATTCGTGAGGTATCCAAACTCCATATCTCCATGTCTTGCCTAATTCGATCAGATGTTTTTCCACTGTAGTATGAGAGCACCCAAGCTGCTCTGCTAAACACCGTAAAGTCAATCGAGAATCTTCTTCGATAAGCTGTGTTAAGAGATCAACATCCAGTTCCAGTGGTCTACCGGAGCGAGGTAAGTCGTCGAGTTCCAAGTTACCATTCTTAAACCGATTGAACCAATGTTGTGCCGTACGAGTAGAGAGTACATCGTCCCCCATCGTGCTGCATATGTTGTTGGCTGCTTCCGTTGCTTTGTGACCAAGACGGAATTCATGAAGTAAAAGCACCCGAATCTCTCTACGAGAAAGATCTATTTTCAGTTCACTAGCGACATCCATATCGATGATTTTATTTTCATTCGGAAGACATTCATCCTCCTTTTATATACCCTTAATATGGAAACTTCTAGAACTTTCTCGAATGTCCTAGAATTTTTTCTTAAAAAACGCAAGAACTTTGTTGACAACCTAATAAAAAGAAATTAAAAATATCGATTAGTCGAATTTCATCTTAGATAGAACATAAATATCTCAAATAGAGCCATAGAAGTATCACTTTCCGATATGTCGAGAGATTAACGATGAGCGAACAATTTCTAATTCTATAAATCCATGAAATATTCAACGACTAGCGGCTTGGATAAGAAATGTTACTTGATACTTATCTAAGATGCCAATCCACTGACAAAAAGAACAATCGATTGCTATTGATTGCATGTCACTTTTGAAACCTCTATCAACCATGATCTAAACAATAAAAATGTGTTTTATTCAAATCAAAGAAAAACTTCATTGTACTTCATCTTGAGATATTTCTATTTGACATTGAACACATTTGATTATAGCTCTATGTATTAAAATGAAAAAAAAATATTTATGTCGTTTTATATTGTGACTTACTCATGTTGAGGATCGATACATGATTGACATAGTCGATGACCACATGTATTCAATTGTACTGGATCTCGTAATATCAATGAACACTTTGAACAAATATATTTCTTATCAAGAATATTTTTGTTTTTTGCATCAGTTCCAACCATTGTTGTAATTTTTATTAAAAATAGTAAGTGCTGAAGTGTCACGAAAGAAATCGTTTCAAATTTAAACTAGAACATTATTTCAAAGTGTTAAGTTTATTGTTTTAGATTTATTCATCTTATATCTGATTGTAATATGATTCCCATTTGATAACTACGATCTATGCTATAACTACCTAGTAATAGTTGCTATGAGATCACTATGACTTAAATGATCATGGAAGACGTAAAGATCATACGGTTGTTACAATTAAGTTAATTAATTAGTATTAATGAAGTTAATGAAATGATCACTATGGTTTAGTTACTAAGTGCTATTCGATTATTACACAGATGATGTAAAAATGAAACAAAGATCATATTATATTAATTCTTCGACATCGGATTTTTTCTACACGCAAAAATTATTTGAGCTTTTTGTATAACAAATTTGGAAAATAGCACTAGAGCCTAGCAGCATAATATTATTCTATTGTGGTTTACAGTTGCTTAGGATACAGTTAGACTACACTCGATTAGTATTAAAGCATTAATATTCGTCATAACCACCATGGTACTATTCATGGTGATATCTCAAAAGTAACGCATTTTTTTAGGAGTAGATCCCTAGTTCTTTATATATGAATACATTTTAGTTCAGTTTCACAACATAATAAGCCTTAAAGTGGCATCTTTCAATCATATTGCTCTCTACTCATTCTATGAAATGAGCTGTTCTAAATAAAAGATAGCACTAATATAGAATCATTAGTTTATGTAACCGTTACTTAATAGATCATTATGAATTCCAATGCATATCATATACTTTTATCAGATAACAAATATAAATAAAAATAAGAGATATTATTTTTATTCTCTGAAATGATTACTGGTAATAAATATCAAGATTTTTTTATTGAAACGATCATGGGAGTGATTATAAAAATCATTAAATCACTATGATTTAAACTAAAAGATCAACATAGATTAAAATGTTGCGAGCATTGACAATTATTGTTCACTAATTTATAAATGAGCCAGTGGTTTATCAATAGATTAAAATTCGATGAGTGAATCTGAACACATAACTATAATAAAATAAATCATATTTCTTAAATAATCTAAGAGTATTTTTCGTTCTTGACTACCTACATACATAGAAAGATGCTCATATCGACGATAGTGGAATTCACAAAAATTGGATCACCTATTGGAAAGAATATGATTTTGTTGAGTATACTTATTTATTTATTGATAAACCATTTGCTCATTTATACAACGTTGAACAATAATTTAATCATATCAAATAGTTAATAATATTCGCTACTTATAACTCATATTGATTTTTTAATCCAAAGCATAATAGCTAGATGATCTTTATAATTTGTTCCATGATCATATATATTTGTACTGTTATTCCACCAATTTAGGGTCAAGTCAATCGACCACCTGCAATTGCCCAAAAGTGTATTAAGAATAAGAAAATATTCTCATTATCTTAAAGAAAAAAACGACATTTTATAGAAAAGGATGATTGATAAAATTTCTTAGATGAAAAATTTAAAACATTATTATGATATAAATTTGCAGATGATTAACAATCTAAAAAAAAAGCGAGAAAACTTTGTAATCCTAGTTCTGATAATTTCTACTTTTTGACGATCATCTGTAATTCCATGCTTATAATCAGAGATTTTAGGTAATATTTCAATCGTCTAGAATATTAAAACAATAGATCCTAAAGGAAGAACGTGACATTTCGACTTCATATTTGGATGTTTGTAGTTAGTCATATTGTATACACTAAATAAACATTATATATTTCATGTAAGTTACGCAATATCGAATGATATGAAAATTTGCAATAATGCACAATTATTTTTCGTTTTTGTTTACTTCTTGCCACAAATACTATATTAACCAATCTTAAATTAGATGAAATATCTATGTCGCTTTAAAAATTAAATATAATAAGCACTAAATTTATTTCAACTTTTTTTGTAATTAAAATGACAATTAAAAGTTTTTTGAAATGATTTTATTTATTACTAATCGAAATCTACTGGTAAATTTTTTTACAAATAGGAAAAAAAGTTTGAATATTTTCCCAGAGAAATGAAAATTTTGATGAATTATACAGAGAAATAATGTAGTTATTTCTTTGATTCAAAATAAATAAACAATTCTGTCTGTTCGTTAAATTTCTATACGAGTATTTTGTAATTTCAGATGTGTAACACATCTAAAGATTTTATTCTGAAAATTTCAGTCAACCATATATTGATTTTCTAAAACTCGTCAAAGTTTATAATTTTTTTTTAGTATCACTGGTTTATACATTATCAAGAAAGATTATGTGAACATTTATTTTATCAATACGAATAGATTTAACAAAAGACATTTTCAATGTTTAAAAAATCTTTTTCATTGCATTTCATTAGTCAATAGATACGTGAAAAAATGTTGCTTATTTTACACAAAAGTAAACTGATTCATGATCTGAAAAACAAACCGAGAATTTTATCGAAATTCTTTTCAGACGCTACGTAAGATTATATAATTATAGAAGAACGAAAATATTCAAAGAGCAGAAGAAAGAAAAATTTTCTGAATCACTGCTGGACTGAAGTCGGAACGGAATGGTTTAGAAAGTCAACTGAGGCGGTACAAACTGAAAATTTGCCGGTTGAATTTATAAAGGATTGCTTATTCTATATTTGTACTTATGGTTTTCAGAATCAACAAAATTCTGATCGATCAAATTTCGACGTTGTAAAAGCGATATTGTTTGATGGTAAAAGACGAATTCACTTGTTTTTCTATCGCATCTTTTACAATTATTCTGTGGAAATTGTAAAGGTTTACACGCTGCATCTTGTGGTATACTGTGTTTTTTAATACAATCTACTAAGTGATAATAAAATGAAATGCAAAAATGTCACATCTATTATGACTCAAATGGTACCACCTAGTTCATATCAAAAACAGTTTTCATGATAATTTTATTATTATAATATCAATTGAATAGTGATCAAATATCATAGAATGATAGAGCAAAAGACGACTTATCTTTACATCAAAAAAGACACTTTTTCCAAGCAATCTACACGAAATTAAGGTGTAGGGCTCACTACTTTTGGTACGACCTAAGTAAAAAAGTTGTGTAGCCGAGAAACTACATGAATTTCAATCCGAAAAATATGATAAATCATAGAAATTATTTTATCTCTTGTCGACGAATAGTTTATCACTTTCTACGAACAGCGCAATCCTATAGATTTCATGTCATTTTCTGAGAGAAAGCTTGTTTTTAATTTGGCCATCAAGTAGAGATGTTCATTGTGGTTGAGAATCTGTCGCGACGCTAATCAAAGAAAGCTACCCGCGTCGCTAACGTGATGATATTTTTAAAAAACTTTGAATTTGCAAAATGGTGGCCGGTTTAAATTATAGCTGCTCCTGGCAATCGATCAGATTCGTCAAGCCTTATCGTGCAACACACATCAACCTCGAGATTATGTCTAAATTTTAAAAACTGCTACCGCACCTGCCGTGATAGTTTCTGATAAAAATCTACCGCCACCGCTGCTGTGGTAGCAGTAGTGGCAGCATCGTGATGAACATCTCTGTCATCAAGTGAGATAGCATGTAGTCGAATATAATCTGTATATGAGAAGAAAGCAGTTATGATACTGAGGTTTTGAAGTTTTAGCAAGTTCGACCACATAGAAAAGTCAAGTTGTTCAAAAAGAATTAGCTAGGTCTTTAAACTTTAGTTATCAAAGTTCTTTATATACCTGTAAATAGAGTATTTTTGATTGCCTTTTACCTCACTAAAAATGGTTAAAGCCAAAAAACTTTTATCTATAGATATGGTATACTTTTCATGAGTTTATCCTAATAAAAAGCTTTGCGTCGAAGACCAATGAATTATGCATTATGGTCATTATTAAGCTAAAATATCCTTCAACATATTTTGTTTTCTTGTTTTGTTAGCCAAGCAAATAGCTTTATTTCTTTTGGAGTCTACTTCAATTTCGACAATCTGATCTAATCAAACTCTTTATGCGGCTGTTTATTTGCTCCGAAGAACATTGATGATTATTGAAGCGATCTTCTATAACAGTACCAGCGACTAAGATAATTTCAAAGCACAACAAAAGCAAGGATGTCAAGGATACCAAGAGTATCAAAGAGGATGAGGGTAGAGATACGTATTCCAACTGAGGGTGACGGGAGAGACATGCATACGCACATCTCGTAGCTGAGAGTAGGGATAGATACTCGTGCACACGTGTCCGAACTAAAGATGAGGATACATATACGTAAACACGTCTCTCAATTCAGGGTAACTGAGAAACACGTACGCATATGCCTACTAATTCAGGGTGAGGTCATAAACACGCGAGGTTTCTATCTATCCTGCATTATAGGTCATGAGAAGGGAATATCAGTGACAGTATTAATGTAATACACCATAGACACGATATCCTTTGCATTCTTGGCATCCCTGATTAGGGATATGTAAAACTACTTTTTTTGGTCCCGGTTTTATTTTTTGTATTGCTACCGGACCGGTCTTAAATCAACATTTCGTATTGTTTTTAATCTCTATTCCATATATCAAATTCTTTTCCTAGAATTAAGTAACTATCTTTTCATTTCATATCCTTTTAACAATTTAAAAACATTTGTACGATTTCATGTCACTTCTCTCAAGCATTACATTTTGTTTTGTTTAATATTTATTTTAAACTACCATTATCGTAAATCAAAATAAGTGAAAACTTGTTTCTATTCGCTGCCTATTGAGGCAGTACATATAGAAATAGCTCAAATGTTATCGAATGAAAATGATTTATAGTTTTGAAGTATTGACTCATATAACCCAAAGAATAGATCAACCATTGGAAAACTGATTCTTGACATTAATACTGGAATGAATGCGAAATCTTTACTTAACTTAAAAAATATTGCTAATCCTTAAATCTCCGAACATTAAAAATGAGAAGTATCAAAATGAGAACTTTGATCTAGGTTTTATTAAAAAAACATCGGGACCAGGTAAAAATATTGGTCCCAATCCCGCCGAGATTGGGACCAACTTGCAGATCTCTATCCCTGACATCCTCACCATTCTTGGTACCCTTGATAACCTTGGCATTCTTTCTTAACATTTGCTAATATCAATTGATTTTTGAATTCAGGTATTCTCAAGATTTCTGAATTCATGGAAGTCGAACAAGTCTAACTTCTATTGAGAAAAAAGTATTTATGACAAAAATGCTCTTCAAGCTCAAACTAAACTGAACCAAAATTGAATCAAACCAAGTGGTTTTCGATATTATTTGAGTCACTTTTCCTTGGCTAATTTGAGGTCCTCTTAGTTGCTAATTATGAAGCACTCACTATACATTGCACATTTAAACTGTATTATTTTATAGAAGAATCGCGTGCAGTTTTCCATTAGTGTAAATAATGTAAAAATGATGCTTCATGGTCACGAATTTGAGTAGTATTTGTTTGGGAAACATAATTTTTGGTCAGCAAAATTAATAAAATGGTCAGCTTTTTATATACAAGGGCCAGTAAATAATTCAAACTTGGTGAGGAAAAAAATTCGAATTTATCAATAAAAATGCAGATTTTATCAGCAGAATAAATAAGTTTTATTCATGTAAAGATTAATTTAGTATACGGAAAATAAATTTAAATAAAATTGAAAAACACAAAAGAAATAAGAAGGAATCCAAGTGAATATTAAATGGAACCACAAATTTAAAGAGCGAATGGGAGAAGAAAGATAATGAAACTTCAACTACTGTACTAGCAATGCAGGTTTACCCTTTTCTGGCTTACCTCGTTTTCTTTTCTCATCGATCGACACTGTTCCTACTACTGGTGGAGGTTTATAATATTTCAAATGAATAGCTATACCAACAGCGTGCCTGCATATATAGAAACGATATTAGCAGGTAATTGCTCTAGTAGATCAACAGTAAACCATATCGTTTATTTTCCAAAAGGCAACTAGATATAAGTTAGACGTTCGCCTGCCTGATTTCTAGAATGCACCAATATTAGATGACTAACTCTATATCGTCGGATGAATGATAATGAGATAAGCGATCGTTTCACACTGTTTATTGATAGAAAATCATCAGCTTTATATAAGATAAGATATCACAAATCTTTAGGAAATGTCCAACGGATGATCGAGGTAAAGTGATCGGAAAAATCCCATTAGATATAATAAAGATGAACAATAACACATGGAGAAAAAAAGTACTTTCCAACAGGCCTACCGCGACCGAGGGAGGAGAGGCGGAGGATGGGAAGATCACTCAATCTTTAGATATTTTCTTTTTTTTGCTCGATGCTTTTTTAAAAAATTTTAGGAAATTTTAGAAGAGTTTTCGAAAGATTTTCAGAAATTTCTACAATTCTCCAAAAATCTCGAAAAACTTTAATAAATCCGTGATATTTTGTCTTCAAAATTTCGATAATTTATAGACACTTTTGAATAATTGTTTGTCTCTATCCCAATCTTTAGCCTCTCGCGACAGCCCTGCTTGTCATGGGAAAAGATCAAACATATGTTATGTATAAGAAAGGAAAAATCCACATATATGTGATGACAGAAATGGAAAATTCCAACTATATGTGAGTCAGTAGTAGAATGAAATGAAAATACCAAATAAGAGAAAGAAAACGACAAGAGCATATACATAAGAAATAAGCGAATACAGATGTGTGAGTCACAACCTAACAATATATATGAACATCCTAGGAAAGAATCAACGACACACGGAAGAAAACATGATAAGAAGAGAAAATACCTGAACTATATCAAGGAAAGAAAACGTTTTGAAAATCTCCCAATGCAAACAAAAGAAAAAAAAAGAAGAAAAGACATAGGTATGTCATATTTATCGTCTGTACGGTGTAACAGAACGAAAAAAAAAACAAAAAAAAATGAATCACATTATAACACATTCTGATTTTTCTACTGACCGTTTCATTTAATTTACTAATTTTTAAATATTCTGATGAACCAAATTAATTTAATAATCGATCATTTAAATAAAATATTGACCATTCATTCAATTTATGGATTATTCATTTATTCTGCTGACCGTTCATGTATTTTACTGATTTTACAATTATTTCGCTTGCTGACCATTTTATTTCTTATGCTGACCACTTAAATGATAGGCATTTGTTTGCAATACAATATTCTGAGTAAATACTAGTGAAGAAAAAAAAAATTTATCTGAGTACTTTGTTTTGGAGGTTAAAGATCAGTTCTCAAACATTGATTCACTACATTAATAATAGTTTATTACTAATATCGATATTGTAAATATTTATTGCACAGTACGTCTCCTATTCATAATTTTTCTTTACAGATTCAAAATGAATTGGCAATGACGTAATTAACTTGTTGCATTACTCATGTATCTATACGCCGCGAAAGTCGGGGGAGGGTGTACATCTCCTCAATAATTGGAAATTTTTGTTTCTTTTTCAGTAATGGACGTAGATTTGGGACAAATCTTCCTGTCAGTACTCTTTTACATCCTCAAAATATTTTTGCATCTTCTCAAAACCCACTACACCCCTCTCATCTTAAACCCATCTCGTGGGCACTACATGTATCAAAAACTAATTTTTTAAAATTTTTTCCAACATTATCAGTACATTTATGATGACATTTTCTTAATGATTTTTTTCTATTATAATGTTGCATTACTTAACTATTTGATGAGTAAGAAAAAATTAAAAAGGAAGAATGATGTATGATTAATCTTTCTTTGAATATAATTTTGCTATTTATATGTATATCGACTTTTCTTCGAGTGTGTGTTATAGTCTTATTCACATATATCGTTTTTTTCTCTTCTTTCGTTTCTCCTGTCATATAAGAGATGCATATATAGGATTTTTTCCTTTCTCTTTCTCCATCTTGTTATTTTCCAAACGATCTCTTTCGATAGTGTTTAGGTATTTTCCCTTTTCATTTATATTTCTTTGGATTTTTCATTCCTCACTATACATGTTTCGATCGTGTTAGAGAATAAACGGACATTTTCAGTTTCGATCCGATTGATCGATTCATACGTTAACAGTGTGTATTTTATTCGTAATATAGGAAGGTAAAGAGACATAAAAATAATACAACAAGTAATGATATAACTTGTTAACTTGTTGCTGCTGTTGTGTTAAATAAAAATGATAACTTCATGTTCTTTATTAATGATTCTTTATATTGTTAAAAAGTAAAAATCATCTATATTGTTTTCCCTTTTTTCACTATTTAATTCATTTGACTCTGTTATCTATAAAATAATACATTATAATTAAAGTTCTATACATTTGACTTTGATGTCAACATCTGTTTATCAATTGTCTTTCGTCATTTGAGCGTCTCGTTACATTATACGTTGCATATCAATTCAATTCCACAGAGCGTTATAGATATTATAATAAAAATAGTCTTCTGCGTAGAAAAGATTTTATATTGTATAATTTGTAAAATAAACTATTTGTTCGATGATGACAATATATGGAAATTTTTAATAATTTTCGAGAAAGTTCATTATCAATTTCTAATATGACATAAAAATGTTTTCGTTGATGTGCCAAAGTATATAATCATGATTATGTATTTCTACATTGATATTCATACATCCGTAAAAATTTTATAGCATTCTTCTCCGAGAGAAAAAATAATCTCGAAGATTACTAATTCATTTTTGAATAACTAATGTCGATTTCATCGTTGCTGAACAATTAGAGATAAGACAGAAGGAAAAGTTTAGAGAGCTCAAGATTCTGTAAATATCTGATTACTACATTAAATTCGAGTAGTTAATTTCGAAAAACTAAGCGTGACACATTATGAATTTTTATAAATATTGTCTATAATTAGCTTGAGTTCTATTTCATTATACTATTAGTTATTGACTATAGTTTACTTTTGACAATAATTAGGTTGAATTTTGGGAAAGTTCTTTTTGTATGCACATGAAAAACGATAAAGTAGAAACTTAGTCAAAAGTATGTCTTTCATAGTTTTTATTAATAAAGACGCTCAATTTCTTACATAAATCAATTTCCCCCTTCCTACCAAAAAAATTTAGTTAAACATAAAAAAAAAATGAATACAATTTATAGTGATCAATAATATTCCTCGCTATTCACTACACAATTTATTCTATAAAAAGTAGAAGATATTCCAGATTTGAAGAAAAATTCTGCTATTCCAAGCTCATTACAGTTAAAGAAATCTATTAAAGAGATATTTTATTTATTCTAAACTGTGCTAGTTAAAAAACACAAGAATATCAAGACAGAATCTTTAAAAAATTTTTCCAGTGCATTATTTAGAAGTATAAGATTATTCGTGATAATCTGATAGAGCATTTGTTTACTAACGCAATGCTAAACTTTTACTTTAATAATTCCTTCCCTTATTGGGCCACTATAACAAATGTTACATTCATTATTTTGTATAACGGACAGTAGTAAAGCCTATTGAATATGTCTAATAGAACAGCCCTTTGCATTTTATAATAAAAAATATTCTACAATGTCTTCTAAATTCACAACACAAATCGCACAGGTTTTAAAAACGAAACTATAAAAACCTTTCACTAATTATTTTCTTATCTTGATGCAAAATCTGTTGATCGAAATGCCATGCTCTGAATACATTTTCATGTAAATGTTCTGTATATATACAAATTGATTGAATAGCAATGCTTTATTCATCATTACAATAAGAGTGACGGCGAATGACGATTTATACCGATAATATATAAATATAATAAATTGCATTCATCATCATTAAACAGTGATTTTTGAGTGTTTATATTAATCATACGAATGACTCATGTGTGTTCTTGATAAAAAGCACGATCATTATTGGATAGAATGTAAAAGAATAACATAGTTTTTTTCCTCTTTCGTTCTGTTTTATAAACCATGCTCTTTTTTTCTGCATTCTTTTACTTTCGTACTTTTTTACTGTTCTTTACAAATTCAGCTAAAAATTCTTTGTTTTTATGAGCACATCATCTTATTTGTTACATAAATATAACTCAATTAATGTTTCTAAATTTTTTAGTTAAAGAATGTTGAAATCGTAAACCGATAAGATCACTTTTTAACAAACATGTTTTGATAAATTTAAACAAAAACTAGAGATATGTTAAAATAGACTTCAATTATATTATCAAGAGAAGTAAAAGAAGAAAGAAGGTATTTTGAAAATAAACTGAGTAGTAGAATAGTATGAAGAAGCTAATTACATATCTTTCGTATTTTCTACGATATGAAAAAAATCATTGACATCAAATTTGAAATGCGTGAAATCTAAATGAGCTTGAAAAGTTTAAGAGTTTGGTACCTTTTTTATTTGAAGTAATACTATATTATATGTTCCATTTGTTTTTTCTAGTTTATCAGTTAATCTTCATTTATGAATTCATACGAAAGATATTTCTGCAAATCTTCTTCCTATCTATAATGAACAAAGGTTTTTTGGAAAAAAATAAGGATAAGTTTTTTAATAATCATTTTTCATATTTGATTATTAGATAGTATTAGTAGTAAATTTGATTAATATTTCATCAAACAGAAATATAGAAATGAAAAAGAGTATAAGTTAATTTTATTTCTAATTTTCTGTCTTATTTCTTACTTGAGCTATTTCATCAACTGATTGTTGAGTTATTCTCTTCAATTATTTCTTAATCTTTGCTTGATAAACATATGGTGGCCGTTTTGGATAAAGATTTACTGCATATTGTATCAATGATCCTAGCATATCGCCAAACTGATCCATTATTCTGATGAAAATTGCAGCATCTCAAAGCTCAAAATTGCTTTTTCTGTTGAGTTATTATCAATAGGATCAATTCTAGTATATCATTAGTTATACTGATATCTGAATGTGATTAATACCCTAGAGAAGGTAACGAGTTGACGATACCTGATATGAATACTTCGAAAATTCTCAATAATTATACTGGTATAGATATTGCATTAGGTATTTATAGGAATATTTTGAATGAACAAGTACTTGTATGGGCACCTGCATCTTGAATTTTATTAAAGAAAACTCTACAGAATGCCCTAGATTTGTGATGTTCTGTATAGTGGCTGTTCATTTATCACTTTTTTTTACAAATGCGATTTCATATAAACAACTCGATAAGACATAGGAAACTAAAATTTTTTTTCCAACTAATTTTTTCTAGATTATTTATCAGTCGAGAACATGATAGTCTCAACCGTAAATTGAGAGAGAACTACTCTAAAGTGATCTGATGAAGATTCGACCAACTCAAATTCGGTCAGATCCCAAAATTTGTCCTGCTTAAGTGAGGGCATACCGGGACTTATTTTTTGGGATTTATTTCTTCTGCGGGATTTATTTATTTACCAAGGATTTATTGAGACTATATAAATGTATTAGTATTTCAGCACACCCTCGCTCTTAGTTTCCTATCACCCGCACTCATCCTCATCCTCACTTAGTTTTCGTCCTCACCCTTAATAGGAGTTATGTGGAATTTATTTTAAGATGTATGGGGATTTATTAAAAAATTCGATTAAATCCCAAAAAAATAGATCTTGGTACCTGCTGCTTTATTGATATATCACATCGAAGTTCCATAGTTAATAATCAATTTTACTTACTCATTTTTTCTTGAAATTTTCCTCATATACATGTTCTATAATCTAAAAGACATTGCATATCATAGACCTTTTTTTCAATGATGTTAAATTTTGATTGAAAATGTCTCGATTATATCGAACTTATTTCAGTGAATATATTATATATTCCATGATGAATATCGTTGGACATTGAAATAATGCGTTATTAACATGGTGTTGTTCATCATTACTCATCATCTTATAAGATTTTAAGAGTTTTATTAAGATGGGTTGATCACCGTTTCATATTTTCCATGTGCATTATCATTTGGTGAAGAACATTGTGTAATTTGAAATTATTTACTCAAATATATATAATAGTGAAACGTACGGTTATATCTAATAATTATATATTTGCGCTTTTGCTTCATTTATACTACACGTAGCTCAAGCAGATAACAAACTAATTGAATTGCATGTTTTTTTTTTCTGTACTTCTGCTTTACAAACACGTTTAATAAACATTTTTTTCTACTGAGAACAACAAAAAAAATAATACGAGTTTGATAAGAACATAACACATATAGTATTAGAGATAAGCTACTGTAGTAATAGAATAATCAATCATATATAAAAACTGAGAAACATACAAGCACCAACATTTATTCAAATTTTTTTATTACAATGTCTATGTCATTTTATCCTCAAATGGATACATATATATTTTGATTATAAACTACACTAAATTTCGACTAAAACATTCAAGATTAAGTATTATTTTTCATTAATAATTCCATTTTAGATGCATCAAAATAATTAATTGTATTTGTTGTTGACATAAATCCATTTATAATAACATTTATCATTGATATTAACATTGTAATAAATAAAACAATATTATTATATTTTTCTAATTTTGATTGTTTTTCAGGATTTTGTATATCACCTTTACCAACAATAATAAATAAATAAGCTAAAATAATTTGTGCAAAAATTGAAATACAAACAAGAATAAGTGATGCAATCCAAATTCCATCACGATGTTTTTGAGATAATAATGTTCGTAATTGCATTGCATTACTTGCTAAAAATAAAAGAAAAAAATGTTTTCATTTCATATACAATCTTTATATTTACTAATTAAAGCAAATTCTAATAAACCATGACCTGCAAAAGAACAATACTTTTATTTTTATATAACAAAAAAAAAATTTTACCTAGTGTTTTTTTTGTTGCATAACGATTATAATTACATGAACAATCCATCTATGAAGAAAATAAAGGTTGAGAATTTTTTTATATGTAAACTTATACTCAAATTCTCAGCTATCAATTTCATAATACAACAAATGAAATATTTTTACGTTTTCTCCATCTCATTTTTATACTGTAATTGAATATCAAATTTATTTATCCTTTCGGCTATTGCTTCAAAATCAATTATGTATTTGACTTAGTATAATATGAAGGTTAAGATATAAGGAAAGAATTTTCTAACTAATCGATTAAATGTATTTAATTACCTGACATAATGTAACAGGATAGTCTTCTTTTTTGTTCTATCCGCACGTTGCGCTACTTAAGATAAAAGTTGTTCTTCAATGTTAGTTTGAATACGTCGCATTCGACGAGTATTATCATTTGGTTTCGGATACATGCAGACGCTCTTCAGATTTATTCATCTTTTTTTTTATAACTCGTTATTTTTCTCTTATGTTTGAAAGTAGATAAGAATCGCATATATGCCAAGATCATCTTATAATGTCAAACATCGTATCTACACTTTCCTTTCAATCATCTATGTTAAATAGAACTGATTAGTCAAGTCACCTGCAGCGAATTGATAATGATCAATAAAAATCATTATATTTTACAGATAAAAGCATTAGAGGTTTTTATTGAAAACTTTTCATTTAGTTGTTATTTACCTTAAACTAATTTTTTGGTGAAGGTCAAATAATTTTACCAAATGATGAATATTTGCCAGATGTTCGTTTTAGGAAAAATGATATTTTTGTCTGCAGGCTTTTAAATATTCTTTTATAAATACTTATATATCAGTTCTTGTGATGACTAGGCAAGCAAATCAGAACAAAGCTATTTGAAATATCCATTCGTGGAAGACATTCAGGTACGGAGAAATCAGCAAAAAATGAGTATTTTCGAATAAAAGGAAAAAGAATAGATACATTTGGACATCGAGATGGTAATCGAAATTTTTTTGTTGCTATTTCGAGTGTATTTCGCAAAATTTTTTGACAATGGAAGTGTTTTGTATTGACAATGAAAAAAATGGAATATATCCGGATCAGATGAAAGTTCTTATTGTCAAACTAACAAGATTAAAATATTAACAATTCTTGACTTGCCTATACAAAGATATTTAAAATTTAAGATATGTGAAATGTATGTACAGAAATGAATTAGAAAAAGTTTTTCGCACTTTTGTAAGGACAAAACATGGTGTTGTTCAAGCTATACGAAAGAGAATCTTTAAAAAGTCCATAATCAGCCTGAACAATACTATATATTTTGTCCTTACAACAGTGCAAAAAATCTTCCTTGATTCATATTTATACATACATTTCACATTTCTTAAAATATAAATGTTCTCCTCTAAGAAAGTCAAGAGTTGCTAATATTTTAACTTTAATAGTTTGGCTATGGGAGCTTTCATTTGATCCGACTATGTTCCATCTTGGTCTTAATCAACATAAACACTTTTATTGTGAATAAAAATAGTTATTAAGCAGTATTTTCAAAAGAAGCGTTCTGTCAGAATTCTGTTATGTATCAAGTACGAGTAAATTACATATATACACGATGTATCAGTCATTAGGTATATTCTGAAAAGAATCGTTTTCTTGACAATCGAACAGAGTAGGTTTTAAAACTTCTGAAATTTGTAAAACATCTCGGATAGCAACAAAATCCGGCACAGTAAACATTGGTTCATGCCCAGAAATCAAAACGCTTCGAGACTTTCGACTCAGTAATTATCTGAAATGCTTGAAGAACTTTCAAAATTTAGATATCTATTTTTTTATCTTTGAAAAATCTTTCTAAGATTTTGAAGATATATTCGAAAACCTCATCTGATTGCCGAATACTCGAAAAGGTATTTAGATTCGTTTCCAAGAAAACTATTGATTTTAGGTGTACAATAAAATAAGTACTTTGGAACAAATAAGCTATTTCTTAAAAAAGTTTGCCAAATGGTCATACAGGAAAGAGAACGGTCGATACGTATCATTTTTATCAGAACATTCTCTATGGATGAGCTCAAAAACAGTTGATCGTTAATAGATGGTAATTTTAAAAAGACGAAAAATTATGTGTATAACACGACCGTTATTGTAGGGTTCTTGTGAACCCATAGCAGCATTTTTTTTCCCTGTTAGAGTTGTGTATTATTTGTGGTAAAGATATTATACACCTGTGTGATATTAGAGATTAGATAAGAGGAATGATCCAAAACAGCAAATAGTCATCAAGTGTGTCCTTATTTTTCTTACATTGGTTAGTGAACGAGAAAGATTACTATTGAATAGTTATTGATTGAGTTGGATGCTTACATCAGTCTTCTAGAGAGTATTATAAACAAATTTTCTAAATTGCCTTGAGCGAAGGCATTTTAATACTCTGTTTGGAAAAGTACAACGAATAATTACAGTCAGTCAATACATGAATAGTCTACGCTACGTATTTCCTATTGTTAAACTATAGATTGTTACCATGTTTACATGAATAAATGGAACATGAACATGTGCAGTAGTAGTGATATATGCCTAGTTTTATATGAAAACTCAATTCTACTCCACTTTCAATACAACTTTTTATGGATATTCCAACAACATCAAATTCGTCATACAGGTAAATTTTTGATGTTATTTAATGTGTTTTGCGTTGCCACAGTGCAAGTGCTCTGCTTTTTAAGCAGGTAGAATGCGCAAAACATGATGGAAAGAAAAAAAAACAACATCACGTATTATATTTGAGGCATATAACCTGACTGAAATTATGACATATGGAATGATAAAGTGGGAAGAAAGCCACATGAATACTGAAATCTTTTCTTGTTCTCTTCCAACAATGTCTCAAATAAATGCTTTTTTCTTTCAAAATTTTTATAAAGAACAAACCTTCGATTCTTTTTCTGATTGCTGATGTTTCTTCTTAATAGGTCAAAATGAAAGAATATTTTACAAGAACAGAAATAATGGTTTAACCCTAATCCATATCCTTCTTAATTGTTCAGAATTTGGACTTGAGAAATGAATACCCAATTGGTCCCCTTTGTTCAAATATACGCGTTGAATTTATTCTAATTCCTCCCCACTTTATGTAACAGTCGAATATGCATGCTTATCTCCATTTATATTAACAACTAGTGATGATCATAACTGGATTCATTTTAGAAAATCAAATTAATCAGACTAAACATAGTCAATTTTAACAATTTCGATTTCTTATGAAACAATATATTTACATCAATAAAAATAAACTTCTTTTTTTCCTCAATATTTTCAACTCAATTGTAATGAATACATGAGTGAAATTATATATTTCTAGATTTGGTGGTTCATTATGGTTGTCAAGCTAATATTCAATTATGAAATACAATCGAACGTATTTATATCTATTTACTGTTTATTTAAGTTAATTCGACAATATTTGGTTTCTCAATGTATCCAGTGATATTGACAGACAGACACTTGTTCGATTAAGATGAACATTGAATGATCGAATTTTTTCATTCACAATTGTCTGATGGAAGTGATTATTGCCAATAATCTTTTCAGAGAATTGCAGGGTAATATTTCTACACTCATATAACATTATATTTTTTTTTTCAATAGATAAATAGAAACATAAATAAAGCGTTACATTTGAGGTAACATGTTGGTTAGAAATGTGAGTGGAATATAAATATCATACTTTTTGCTTGAAAATATGCATTGCGTGTATGAAATATTTGTTTGATTATTTTTTCCTTTCATTCATTTTCTTTTCGTTTTTTATTCGAATAAACCCTCATGATGTGGACGGTTTTTTCCATTTTCCTATTGCTGTCTGCAATATTATCTTTTGTTGATTCGCTTTGGTCGATAAGGTGAGATACGAACATGTGTAATTTTACCTCTTCACTTTAAAATTGGTTTTTACCGATTGTCTTCATTTTTTAAAGGGATTAGGACAGGAAGTCATGACTAATTCTGAGTCTAAGTCAACACTTGAATAGTAGAAGAAAAGTACTTTTTATTGTGAAAAAAATCAGATGCCATAATAAAATTATCAGAGCAACAACAAAACAAAAATAACTTGTTGGATTTTTCAATTTTTAAATGAGATATGAGAATGTGTATCTGTTTTTTACAACATTATTTGAAATTTTTCTGATCTGTTTTTTCCAATCATGAGACATATTTGATTAAGAATAAGTCATACGTATGTATATATACAAAGATTGTTATAAAATGCAGATATATGAGTTATCAACCGAAAACATTCGTTTATTAAATTATTTTTATTACAACAATAAATAGTAAGTATATCATATGTTTGAAAATAGTGTTTGATAGAGAATGATGTTCATACTAATAGTAATTTATACTATCTTCATAATTTTGTTAAACTTCCTGGAATATTTATGTTTATGATGAATTATATACTTAATTTATAAAACCTGACTTGTCATTCATAGCCATGGTTATTAACGTATACCTAATATATAGTCTATTTCAATAAAAGTATATTTGGAGGGAACTAAAGAATTATCAGAATCCACAGCTAGTATATCGCAGTATTGTGCGGTGCTGAGAAATCTAAATATTTCAAATACTATGGAAATTCAGTATATATGTAAATCTATATGTTAAACACATGAGTTATTACGATAGTATATATATCGCGATTTTATTGATCAAAGATACAGATATGTGTATATTTTTACATCGGAACTTGTACCACCTCGTGAAAAATATTCTAAACAATCATTTTCACGCATTCTAACTAATATTTTTAATATACGGTAAAGTGCAAAAGTCTTTGCCCTCATTGTTTCAAATATTTATTAGTGGAAACATAATCAATATAAAAACGACATATATACAAAGATAAGATACAGTTCAAGGTACAAAAGTGTTATATTTAAAAATTGATTCTCTCTCCTTTCGCTTCAATAAAAGCTAAAAATCTTGACTTCATGAAATTTACCAAATGATTTACGACGGGTGTATCGGTTTTTTTCCGTTCTTCATATAAAAAGGTGTCCAATTTCTGAAGATTTGCTGGTTTTCATTTCTCAACATGACGTTTGATGATTGATCAGAGGTTTTCCACAGGATTAACATCCGGACTATTTGAAGGTCAGTCGATCACTTCGAGTACTTTATTGCATATGAATTGCTGAACCACTCGACTTTTGTGCTTCGCGTCATTATCTTGTTAAAGTCGATATGCCGATCAAATTGCTTTCTGGCATTGTGAATGAAATGATCTTGAAGAGTTTGAACGTAGTAGGGGTCATCTATGCTTATATTGAAAGAATGATAGCCCACTAGACCCTTGATACTAAAGCTCCCCGCTCCCCCATCATAATCTTGTTTGTTCTTTGCAATTCTCTTCACTTCTGCTTTTGAATTTCTTGACCATCAGTGAATGGTATTTCGAAACAGTTAGTAGCAGGTTTCATCGGTGAATATTGTTCCACTCCAGTTGTTGTTTTGATGCTTGATTCCCTATTGAACACATGCATCCTTTTGTTCTTGAGTCAGCAGCAGGTGTACTATACGGCAAAATACTCTTGTAATCCATTCGATGAAGTTGACGTTGAACAATCCATTCGGATACACGTTCAGATCTCAATCATGAAGTCATTTTTCTGATAATCCTTGTGATGTTATCTCATTGTTTCATGGAATCCATTGACCGAGTACTTGGCTATCATTAGTAGTAATTTTATGAGGTCGACCAAGACGTGATCTATCCTCTATTGTACCTTGTTCTTTAATCTTGGCAATATTATATTTAATAGTTTTAAGCGGGATCTTTGCAATACGAACAATTGTTTCAGGAGATCGATGACCGTTATTCCAGAAATGTAAAATAGTTGAACACTTCGTTTTTATTGTACCTAGATTACGTTATTGAGGCATTTTTCCCAAAGAAAAAATGTTGATGACGAATTGTAGTACATACAACTATATATATATATACACTAGCGGTAGTACTCGGCGTTGCTTGGAAAATCTTCATGCTGAACACTTAGCATGTCAGAAAACGGCAGAAGACATATAGAGAGCTTGCTTGTGACCTTTTCATCTATTATGACCATATGTCCCGCTGTACACACACTTACGTTCATTCTTAAATCGAATAATTCAGTGAATAGCGTGGGGTGTGAGTGTCTTTCATTTAACTCATGCCTATTGCTAAACTCTATACTAACATCCAATGCAAAAAAAGTGACAGTAAGCGTTGAATATTCTAATAATGACAGCAGATGCTCTGAAGTTTCTGAAAGATTGGTAAAAATTGGAACATATTATAATCTGTGGGAAATTCCACCTCAATCCTCCCGCCGATTATCCTTACTCTCTCTCTATCCTTCTCGGAACCTAAGAATATGTTATGAAAACGCAGGTCGAAACAGCCCGGTCGTAAACGATTGTGCACAGAGAAATACGATCGTATTGCGTCGTATACGGTCACGTAGATATACGATCGTAATACTGAGACAGGTAATACGGTGGTATACGATCGTATTGTGAACGTATACGGTCATTTACACACGTGTACGGATTCCGTATTCGTCGATATGGGAATCTTGCCACCGCTACCTCGTGCGGTGTCCGAACGTATAAAAAACAGAAAAAAAAGACATAATTCCTTCTTTTCATATACAGATTATGAATTATGAGTAAGAGAATTTTATCTCATTGGTTGCCTTCTTCATTCGATGAATATTTTCAATCATATAGTTGTTCTTCATTTTACACATTCTATCAGTCTTTTTTGAGCTTCCTAAAATGTCCTGTGTACAATGGCACAAAACGTAGGTTTTTATATATTTTCGTTCTATAAATCTAATAATAGCAGGGGGCAAACATCCCCTCAAGTGAAAATTTTGAATCGAAAACTGCCTTATGACTTTCCTCTGGTTGAAAGGATATTCTGCGCAAAGTTTGTTTACATTTGACCGTACTGTGTCCAAATGAATAGCAAACAGACAAACAGATAAATCGATAGACATTCCTCTTTATATATATGGATTAGAAACCTCTGGTTTTCACATTTAGACCAAAGAATTATCGATACGAAATGATTATTTTTAGAATCATAAGAAATTCACTAAATTTTCGGAAAATTAACACAAATTTCATTGCGATATGATTTGCATGAAATTTCATCCAGACATCCATTCCCTACTCTCGTTATTGGTGATGGTACTCTCCAAAACTACCTCTGGACCTAGGAAAGCATCCTGGAAAGTTTGGTAGTGTTAGCTATTACAGCACTATCTGAATGAGATTTCACCCACACACCCAGATGACCATGCGAACTCTCCGTCCACCTTCCTTGGAACCTAGAGAAGCATTGTGGAAAATTTGGTGACGCTATTTTTTACCGGGATTGAGTTATAAGCGAACAAACAAACGTTCTTCTTTGTATATATAGATTTTGTGGCAAATTAATTTTATTTTAAACAAAATGATTTGACCACAAAATCAAAGGGAACAAATTAAATGCTCAGTATTTTATTATAAATTCTCTGTATTTTTATGTAAATGCTCAGTATAATTTTTTTCTCAGTAGTATCTACAAAATTCTCAGTAAATAAATCAAACTCTCAGTATAAAATTTAGTGTTCAGTAACTATAATCTGCTTAGTAAATTAGCTCTTTGCGGGTGCGGAATAGAAAGTAAAGTATGGAGTTTGACTATGGCTGTAGGCTCGACTGTAGAGTGTGAGTGCTACTGTCAGGAAGGTATAGTTCGGTGTTCCCAAAAAAAAGGGGAAACTCGGAAACAAGTGAGGACTAAAGCCGTTGAATAGCAGTTAGGAATCGTTAAAGAAATTCGAACGGTTAAATCCTCGATTCTAGACAAAAATTCTTAAATCTAAAGCGAAAAATTTACTTTTTTTCATTCTTGAGATTAAAGATTTTGGTGTACCTGTGGAATATTGTTCTGTTGAATACTGAAATATGTAGAGGCTTCAATATCAACAATTCAATAATGAAAATTTCTCCAAATACATTTTAAAATTTTCATATCCATCTAATGATTAAAAGTTTTGGTTTTAAATGATTTTCTTGAAATTGAGCCAGAACCGCTTTTTTTCTCATTTTTAGTTACCAAAAGTGGAGCGGGAAACGTGATTCCAGGTAGCTTTTGTGACTGTTATACTGATCAGGGAGGTCAACACACATGCCCATACCCTTAAATTACCAAATCTTTTTAAGGCCCAGCTCCCACCCATAAAACGTCAAATTTGTCGATTTTGTGATTTACAGCGCATTAGATAGAGCAAACTGTTTACTATCGAATGCACTATAGTTTAGTGAGTTTATGCTTAGTTTTAAGGTTTCTACATAAGTTTTTCTGAACGCCCTATTCAAAAGAATGATGCTTTTACGAAACGTTGGACCTTTAAAGTCCTTCGAATTATTATAACAGAATGTAGTTTTTTTGCTGCAAAGAGTGTTGCCCTGAAGTCGATTCTACTGTGCAACGATAGATATGTTCGTTTTTCAGATAATTTGACAAAAACCTATTTTTACATGAAAAGTCTTGAATTTCACTTATGAAATGTATTTTACGTTTTTCTCAAAAGAGAAATTTGATTTTGACGTTATCGTGCGTCCTAGATTTCTCCGCCATTTTAAACGTTAAAAAGTCCGGCTTGGTTTTAAAACGTAGCTAAGGCCTGCTACTACAACTTAACAGAGCCCGATTTTTTGATTTCATAATTGTCGTCAGATGAGGAGAAAATGTTTGAGATCCAACACCCCACGAATTTCATATCGTAACGTAAAAGTTCTATAAAAAATGAACTACAGAGAAACTAAAAAATCGGCCTCTGTTAAGTTGTAGTCCTACATCTTGGCTACATTTTAAAACAAACCCGAGCTCTCTGACGTTAAAAAGGGCAGAGAAATCTGGGACGGACGAAGATCCATTTTTGGACCTTAATTGTGAGCTAGCTCTTGATAGATTTCATATTTCGAGCTGAAATCTTTACTGTGAGGTCATCATACCTAGATACATCATCTCTGAAAGTTTCATGAAGATTGGACGCTCGTAAGCAAAAATGAATTTTTGGGTGGGGGGGGGGGGGGCCTTAAATAAATTACCGAGCTTTTAAAACTATTTACTGAGCAAAACCAAATTTTTTACTGAACGCAAAAATAAGTGTCTACTGAGCAAAAAATACTGAGCAATTAAATACAAGCCAAAATCAAATTTCCTATCATATGTGAAATTACCTATATTAACTTAATTATTGCATTGCATCACACTTCTGAGTTGTATTGTACATTTAAATTTATTAGGAAGTGACGATGACGTTGGTAAAAAGGTGAAAGGTCGGAAGGAAGTAGTGACACAGAAAGAAAAAATCGGAAAAATGACTCCTATATAAATATCTCCATTACCGTTAAATTTTTAAAAACTGAACCTTCCAAAGTGGTAACTATAGCTAGCAGACGTCGACAATTGCATCTATAACGGTTTGTTTTAATTATTAACGAATCGTAAACCAATATGAGGAACTATTCGTGACTGTGCCACTTATTTTGTTTACCAATATTTGCCTTCATGTCTAGCAGTACTTACGATCCAGAATTTGGCAATTTAAAGCAAATCAAGGATTCTACGAAAGGTACATACTTCAATGACCTAAAGCTTGGGACTATCATGAAATTCAAGTAAGTCAAAGTATTCAATGGAATTTCTTGATTTTCTTGAATTACAAGGTAGACTCAAGAGTGAGCGTAAGGGTGATATTCTCCCAAATATTTCTATGGAATTCAAGAAATTTTATTGAATTCGTAGAGGGTAATTCTTTCGGAAACGTACCAGAGTACATATCGACTTTCTCTAAATCAAATAAAACGTTCTATGTTTGTAGAACTCGGGCATGTAAGCATAGCTGTAGAATCAAAAAAGTTTGAAAAACTTATGAAAGTGTCCAAAAAGGGGAGTGGAGTCAAAAAGAGCATCCTAGTCAAACTGGACCAGAGCTAGCTCTTCTATTTCAAATCATAGAAGTTTGAAAATTTTACCATAGATACTAATCACTGAGGCGATCATGTTTTGTACCGGATGTTTTTCATTCTCATTGTTCTATTTTTTGAGAAACTGCTACAGAAAAATGCTAATTTCTGCTGTGTTCTATCAAATACCGAAACTCGCAGATCTCCAGCTTGTTCTTAAACTAAATGATAACAGCATCTTTTGGCGGACTTCTGAAAATTTCCCAACTTTGTACTTCTCAGACTAACTACAGGATTCCCAACACTTCTCCTATCGCGGAACATCATCACTACATTTAGCACCATCATTTGCGAAAATATCGTCCGTGCCCAATGAGTTTCATTTAAAATCGATTTTGATGGTTTTCTGAAGACAAACCATGCTGGAAATCCTATGTAAAACTCGTCATAATCGATTTTGTGTAAAACTCATTGGGCCAAGATGATATTGTCAGAAATAATAGGACTAAGTATGCTGATAATGTTCCACTATAGGAAGAAGTACTGGCAATTCTATAGTTGGCTCTAAAGAGTACAAAGTTGGGAAATTTTCGAAAATCCGCCCCAAAGATGTTATTACCATTTAGTTCAGGAACAAGCTAAAGATCTGAGAGTTTCGGCATTAGATAGAACACACATGAAGGATTCTAATGCACTAATAAAAATTAAAATTTGGTTTAAATATCATGGAAATATCACAGTCCGAAAAATATCAGAAATTAGCATTTTTTTGTGGTAGTTTCACCAAAAAAACAGAGCATGATAATGAAAATCATCCGGTACAAAAAATGATCGCCTCAGTGATTAGTATCTGTGGTAAAATTTTCAAACTTCTATCATTTGAAATAGAAGAGCTAACTCTGGTCCACTTTGGCTAAGATGCTCTTCTTGACTCCGCTCCCCTTTTTGGGCACATTAACAAAGTTTTCAAACATTTTTATTCCTACAGCTATGCTTACATGTCCGAGTTCTACAAACCCAGAAAGTTGTATTTGATTTGGAGAAAGTCGATATATACTCTGGTATGTTTCCGAAAGAGTTACTCTAGACAGTTCGAAAGGTTTAAGTCATTGACTTTTATATATGACTTGAATGCCTTGATTTTTATGATAATCACGAAGGGTATAAATGTAAGTGAGTAATGTCTTTTGAATTCATTGAATTCTGTTTATTTTCTTTGAATTGCTAATTTCTGAATCATGGGGATATCTCAATATGATCGATTTGAAAAATGTTGTCTGCAAAAGCTACGATTTGTCATATACACTTTTTTCTGAAAAAAGATTCCATTTAAGGCTTGCACTATAGGGTTTTGCGGTTTGGTTGGATATTCTGAGTGACTTGTACTCCCATACTGGCGCAAAAAAATGAACGAAACTCGCGTTGCTCTGTAGGTACATCTTTATAAGCCAGGATTCCGTACGAGAGACTGCAGTTAATTGCGATTTCAAAGAACTGCAATATGGTAGGGCTTAGTCGCACAATTTGAAACTGTCTTCTTTTATGGCTTTATATTTTAGGAGTTTGCTTTCATAAACTGCAACCTCTGAATAGCATTGAAAGTCATTAATACGCAAATCGTGATCACTACAGTCTGGATCTAGTTTTCTCTAGACGATCGTTTTCATAATGTGCCACTGCGGTTTTAATACATAGATTTCCAATTCGATAAAATAGTGCTTTTAAATACAAGATCTTTCTGATGAAAAATCAGTAGCGTTGGAATCGTTAAGTAGGTCGAACTTTTCTCCAATTATCTAGCAATACAATTATCAATTTTTCCATCTTCATCTTCACATGATTCAATGTAGCTGAACTTCTTTCATCTTTACTCCCAACGACACCCATCTTGGACATACTGTTAAAATAAAGTATATTTCTTACGTAAAGATTATAAAACAATAGAAAAATTTAATTTAATTGTTAGTTTAATATAGAAAAATATTACATTGAAAGTGAATATAAATAAGCATTCATAGTTAGGATTAATACAAATAACTATTTAAAGTGTCATTTGAGAAAAGAAACAGATCCAGATGGCTTCACTGTTTATGATAATGCTGTTAAGATGTACAAAATTAATAGACATTCATATTTATTTTAGTATGATTTCAAGTGCGTTTAAAAGGTCGTAACAATTAGAACCTTTTTGGTTTTCTCCTACTATCTGAAACCACGAGTTTGGTCTCATAGTTTAGTGTCAATAGAATTGATTTCATTCAGATATACTTTTATTTGACAAAAGTATTTAGATGAAATCACAGCTATGACACTGAAATAGAGGTACGATTCTAAGTGTCTTATATGAAAGTCTATCGTAGGCATAAACATCTGAAGAAATTCTAAGTAGAGCAATAGTACAATAGGAAAAAATAAAGATTTTTAAGAAGTTCGTTATTTTTGCGTATATACATTTCCATCTCAAAGACTTAGTTGTAATTAGACAAAACATCATATTTGCTCCTTCAATGAGTATCTCCATATAGTCTACTGAAATTACGAGACTGTAATTATATGGTAAGAAGTTTGATTCTCAACAAAAGCAAAAGAAATGAGAATGATCGGGAGTATCAGATCAAAACATTGTGATCAAAGATATATAATCAAGATTTTAGCTAATCAACAATATGAATAGACATTAGGAACTTGTAGAGAAAATAGTTATTTCTAGAAACTTTAGCAAATTTGTTTTCATAAACGATTAATAACCGTTTTCCAGTGTTATATAATTTATTTCATCTTTTAACAGATATCAATAAGATTTGTAACTTTTCCTACCAAAACTTAATTTTTGTTTGCTTTTTTCTCGGATTTCTGTACGGAATCTACAGTAAATGAAAGAAAATCAAACTTGAATATTCAATCGAATTCAAATATTAGATGATTTTCTTAGGTTTTATTCATTTTCACAACATTATATTATAGTATTGTACATGAATGGTTGGTTTTGATGCAAGAAACAAAGATGATGTGGATTCGAGATTTTTATGCCAGGTATGTTCACTAATTCTACGTGATCCTATTCAACTTATTTGTGGTCATCGACAATGTAAATCATGTGTTGAATCAATAGATGGGTACGTATATAACGCACATTTCATTAATTTATATATAAATTTATCTTTATATATCGAAGAGAAATAATAAATTGTTCAGAATGTCGAGAAGAGACTAAGAAGAAAAAGGTAAAAATGTCAAACTCATTTTTATTTAAGCAATTTATTTCATCTTGTTTCAGGTGTTATTCGATAGAGGTTTTAAAACTGATATGCAAATGCTAGATATCAGATGTTCCTTATGTGACTGGAATGGATTGCTAAAAGACTATGAGGTATAAAGATTAATAAATATATAACCTTATAAAACCCAATTTAATTCTTTAAATTATTATAAGTATAGGATAAATAATGAAGCACAAAAACAAACTTGAATATTGCAGCTCATTTTATTGATAGATATAGCATAGTCCTATCAGTGACTAATGCAATGTTGAATAGAGATATGACTATGTTTTAAGTCATAGTTTCCTTGGAAATTCAATATTTCACAAAATGATTAAAACTAAGTTGTCATAGAAAAATATTTAAAAATTTTCTCTTTATGATTATATGAAGTTTTTCGCCCAAAGGATTAGTTCTTACTAAATTTATCGGAAAAAGAGCAAGATGCTCTTATTATGATTTTTAGAAAATTTTTACACATTTTTAAAATATTCGATACAATTCAAATTAATATTACAGCTATAGTCAAAAAAACTTGCACATCTATTCCTGCAGATACTATCTTATATAGATGTTCTCTTCGAATTGTTTTCTTTTATGGTTGATAGCCCACGAAGAGTACTATAAAACAGTATAATCTGATATTTCCTTTGTTCATCTTTAGAACAAATAGAAAGTAAAGATTTTTTTTCCTTACAGTTGATAAAAATTTGAACATTTTAAACTTCTTCGCCCAGAAGAATGATGAAGTTTATCAATTTATTTTGACCTTATTTTCCTAATGCTATAGTTTATAATTAATCAAAAGCTCCTATAAAGTGAACATCAAAGGTATCCGATAAGTATTGAAGCATTTATGATGTATTAATGCTATCAAATTGTTTAATGGCATGACTGATACGTTTTCAGTCATTTTTCTCATTATAAAACACTCTTGATGATGAAAATTTTCTAAAATAATATCGCTCTTTTTATCGCTTACATTTAACAGCAAAATAATACGCTGCTCTCGAACAGATAAACTTAATAAAGTGATCAAAGCTGCATCTTAGCGTATAACAGACAATACACTTTGATTTGCTAGATGATCTCATTCATAAACCTTTTTTTTTTTGCTTTTACAGGTACATATTTCAGGCATCGTTTGGACTTTTTGACTAACAACAATTTATTTTAATCTGGTACTATTGTAATAGATAGTCTTTAGGTAAAACACTTGTTTTACAATGAATTACACAGATACCTTTTATGACTTTATTTTAGCAATATAATAGTGATATATGACAGATTTTTGATGGAGAAGAAGGTTATATTAGTATATAGATTTGCATCAAAGATAAGAATCTAGTTTAACTATTGAATAGTCACCTAAAAATATGACGCGCATGATTACTTCGAACGACATAAAAAAGATTCTAAGATGAAAAAAGAATTTTGTGCAAGTTTTTTTTGACTGTAGCTCTATTATGCCTTCTTGTTCTTTGGTTTAAAGTTGTAAATGGGAGTATACTTTTGTCTGATCAAGTATTTTAATTTATAAGAAACGCTTTTAAAAAATGAAATTCAAAATTCTATTTAAACAAAAGTTGCACATAGATGTTAACACCTATTTACAATTTCCTAGAGCTCTGTATCTTTGCCAGTGATGAAATCTTAGCTATTCTCCTAGAAACGATAAAGGAATTATGACTAGGTTACAAATTTGATGTAACTTCCCATGTCAGACTAAAATCTTCCTCAAAAACATTTCTTATCACGGCAGCTCAATTCTGAAAATTTCAGTCATAATGCGTATAATGTTAATTGTAAAATTCAATGTGAAGAACTCTCTATTATAAATAAGATTATAGTGAGTTGAAATCGATGATCAATCTGTTATCATTCGAATGATGCGCCATCTTCATCGATATAGGAACTTCAATGAGCATTCACACGTATAATTTCATAGAAAGAGCCAATTTTTACTGTTTATAAGTAGTTACATAGCAATTGCGTTTAAGACTTGTAAGAATCTTGTTAGTATTCTGTTATACATCAATATTTTCTTTTAGAGTCACCTTGAACAAGTTCATTCAAAAGCAACATGTCAATATTGTGACAAAGTCTTTGATTCAGTAAATAATCTTCATTTACATAAACTAAATGAATGTGATAAAATTACTGTGCCTTGTGATCTCAAACAATTTGGTTGTTCAGATTCAGTAGTACGCATTCAACTGTCAGATCATTACAGGACTGAACAACATCAAAATGCAATAATGTCTTGTATACGTCGTGTAATATCCAATTTATCGAATGATCAACATGAAAGAATTTCGGAAATGGATATTGATATCCCTTATCATTCTAGTACGATGATGATTTCACCTGTCGATAATAATAAAACTGTTCACGTACAAAAGATCTATGAAACAATTGATATTCTTGCTGATGGGTTACAGACAGTAAATAATGATACACAACGAATTAGTAATGAGTCACTTCGCATGGAAAATTCAATAGATTCTTTAATGAAAGTTATTTCTGTAATGAAATTAAGTACTCAAGAACAAAATACATTTTTAGATGGATTACGACCTAATCAAGAGATTCTTCATCAAGATGTTGCAACATTAAAACAAAACATTGACGATATGCAATATGTTTCTTATGATGGAACATTTATATGGAAAATTACAAATTTTCAGAAACGAATGAGTAACTATTCTATTATCTTTTAGTTTTACTTAAATGAAATATACTCTTCTCAAAACTCATTAAATGCTTATCTTATAGTTTTGAATATTTTTAGTTGATGCACAATCAGATCAACAAACTTCAATCTATTCACCACCATTTTATTCATCACCGACTGGTTATAAGATGAGAGCTCGCTTATATCTTTATGGTGATGGAAATGCTCGTCGTACTCATATGTCATTATTTTTTGTACTTATGCGAGGTGAATATGATGCAGTTTTAAAATTTCCATTTAATTATAAAGTCACATTTTGTCTATATGATCAAACTTCTGCACAAAGACATATTATTGATTCATTTCGACCTGATATAAAATCAAATAGTTTTCAACGACCACGATCAAATATGAATGTTGCAAGTGGGATTCCAAAATTTTTTCCAATATCAATGATTCAACAAGAAGGAAATCCGTACTTAAAAGATGATACAATATTCATCAAAATAATGGTTGATTTTGGAGATATGCCGAAAACATTGGTACCATATGCATTAAGTCTAAATCCAGGACTTCCAACATATGTTCAACAGGATATGATTAAAATGGAAGCAGAAAGACAGATTCAACAAACTTCTATGATACCAAACATATTGTCACAAAATAAGGAACAATCTAATTGATATTCTTTTATTGATGCTACATAGTGATTATCATTTTTGATGACTTTTTAGTTTTGTAACACAATACTTATTTCAATAAACATGAAAAATAAAATTTTTCAAAACATGTCAATGATGACGTTTGTTTCGGATTTCTATATCGTGACTAAACCACAGTGAAAAGAAAACAGTCAAAGTGGCAGTTTTATATATCAAAGTATTTATGAGAGAAACTAAAGCTTTTAACGGTCAAAGACCTATGGTCCCGACTCCTATAATAATGTATCCGTTAAGAAACCTCTACCCTTATTAACAACAAAATGCATCCCATTAACTCCAATTGTTATATAATTCTCGAATGAGATTGAATATTTTCTTAAAAATATAAATGAGAATTCATTGTTTAAATTTTGATAAGAAAATTCTTTCCGAGATAAAGTAAAATACATCTCCTCAAATCAATTAATAAATAAAAAAAAGACGCATTTGTAGTGCATCAAAAAAGAAGTCATTTTCGCAGACTCGAATTTCATTGATTTTGAAAGCAAAAGCTGCAATTATAAAGAATCTATCTTATGTAAAAATTGTAGAGCTTTCACATTGAATCTCCTGAGATATTTTGTTTTATTAATACAGTATATTAAGTGCATAAAAACTAAAATCTAAAGTTCGGCCATTATTCTATATAAATCAAGAGTGTACACGAAAAAAAAAATATGTATAAGAATAATTATTCAAAGTACTTAGAATCTCTAAATACTTTTTGGATGCTCGTCTACATGTACCTTCATTCGAAACATTTAAATTTTATAAGGGAAATTTTCGTATAGTTAAATATCGAGATCCTAAGAAAATAATATGGACAAAAGGATAATATCCAGAAGAGTGATGGAATAAACCTGCATTCGTAAACAATATGGAAAAAAAACGAATGATAGGAAAAATCCATGATGGTAGGAAAGAGAAGAGAGAGAACTGAGTCATCCATATATGGCGACAGAACGAAGAAAAGATGAAAAAAAAAGTATTTCGGATCTTAACAAAGATATAAATCTTTTGTTGAATTTTACGCAATTAAAGATTCAAATAGAACTTTTCTTGTAATTCTAGGTTAGAAATATTGTCTATTTTAATAATTTCGTTAGATTTAAATGATTGATTAGTCCGCATGCTAGATTCACATAGTTTTATAAACGATAATCTACTAATTTTTTCTATTCAAAATTTCAATATTTTATACATAATGTAAACTCAAATACTTGTTCTAGGTGGCGGCTTTTTTGACAGAACACTGAATAAAGAAATTTTGTTTCGCGGAAGAAAAATTGCCAGATCTTATGAAATACTTAATTCGCGAAAATAGAATATGAGTCATCAAAGGAAAAAACCTTTTATATAGGTAAAAATAATATTGGAATGAATTTATCGGTCAATTTGATATTATATGAAGCATATTTAGTACAAAGTAAGTGCTTTATCGCTTTCTTAACTTCAAATTTTATATTAAGTGAAGAGATCGAAATAGTTATTGAGCAAAATTTTCCATTATTATTCACGAGTAATTTATTCATCAAATAGCGATATAATCTGAATACTTTTTCATTTTTTGGCTGATAAAATCGACTAAATATCAAATGAAATTTAACATTTGGATCTAAGAAAATTGAGATCCAAATTTTTCTTGCATATACACAGTCCTTTTAACTGGAGTTACTCATTATTCCAATTTAAATTGATATCATTCATATAATATATGAAG
Organism: Macrotrachela quadricornifera; assembly: GCA_022393335.1. NCBI lineage: Eukaryota > Metazoa > Rotifera > Eurotatoria > Philodinida > Philodinidae > Macrotrachela > Macrotrachela quadricornifera. The sequence goes on along the minus strand of JAJEKB010021543.1, from coordinate 2,344,451 downwards.
GATGCTCCCTCTCTTTCAAAAAAAAGTGAAAAAGAATTTTTTTTCGTTTATATGTTCTAAAGGGAAGTTAAATATTCGGCTTTCATTCTTCGCTTGAACGAGTTCGATCCGACTTGCCATTGACATTTTATTCGATTTTTATGAATAGCTGACTGACGAAAAATTGTCAATATTTTCCTCTCTGATAATAAGTAATAGAAGGTTTCCATAATAGATAGTTCATACAATCGATAAAAAACGAACTTTCGAGTATTTAAAATTATTTTCAGTTTTTCTCGAAATCAGGTTTTTATACATAGCGCTCAATTTTGCTAAAGACAACCACTTTCTAACTGTATCCACTCGGGCTGAAATTTTTATCACAGATATTTTGACTTATTCTCTAGAGGTAAAATCGGCTGCTTTCATTTTTGACTTATCCATCCAGATTGATAGGATTCACAAAGGTCAGAAAACGGATTTTCAGGAAAACTTTTCGATACTCTTTTTTATAAAAAAAAAAAGGAAGTGAAGTTTTTCACAAAAGCTCAAAATTACCTCTAAGATGAAGTCGTAAGTATATGCAAAAAAATTTTCATTCCAGTCGAACAAAGTTTATTTTTTTCCTCAAACACGTATCTCGTTATGTGTTGTGTACTATCTGTGGTAAAATTTTCAGTCTGATCGACCTTACCATCTTCGAAATCCAGAAATGATCAAAAACATTAAACTAATTTCAGAGTTCCTTTAAATTGATTTATATATTATCCTTAAATAAGAAGAAATATTAACTCAGATAATTATTTTAGTTTATAAATATACAAAAGTACAATAGACAAATAGAATATGTCATTACATTCTGTATTATCTCTCGATATAAATCTAGTTAGTATTAAATAGATGGGTTTTTTCTTTTGTAGAATATGATTATACCATAATGACAAATCACACACAATCTTCACTCGATTTCATTTCCTAATGAATCATTATTGAGAAAAAATACGCATTATTCACATTTTTGACGCACTTTATTTCATATTGCCCTTTCCACATAATTGGAAGAAAAAAACTGCGCAGTCGTCATTATGCAAATATTTTTATTCCGTCTTGACCTTTATAAAATTGAGTAGCATAACAGCTAATTCAGTGCATGAATACTATATATTTCTTCATAATGTTTGCTCTTACGCAAGTAATGTAATGTACAATATTATATTCTACTATGAAAAATATTAGTCATAATAACATTAGTTATTGAAAGATCGTGAAAAATAGTTTATGTTCGACAATTAGTAATATTTGCATAATATAGCAGTCCGAAATTAAGATTGGTACTAGTCATTTTTTATTATCGATTCATGATGAAAAAAGAAAGATTCTTTGATTGATTTCAATCTATGAGTAAAAGACATGATATTACCTCACGTACTTGAGCTTTTTACCTGAAATATGTATGTCTAGTTCTTTTCTTTCTGTCATTCTCTTTAATCAAAACCAACACTAAATCCAAGGGGGAAAAAGCGGATTTTTTGGGATTTAAATCCGAAAAAATCCAAAAGAAATTTCAAAAAGAGTTTGTAAAATCCAAAACTATCACAACTAAATTCTATCGTTAGTGGCGCTTTTAGCCTTAGCTACAAACATAAATAAATTTAGTCTGTGATTTTCAAGTTTTCCAAAAAGTCAGACACTACAAGCAAACCAAAAAGAAGTATGGCACGGCATCACGAGTTTTACAGTGCTAGACTAAGGTAAATTTGAAATGAATAGGACTTATCCAATACGAAATAAATCTGCGAAGGTATGCCACAATATTAATACAGTTTTGCTATTGATAACGGCTGAAACCGCAACCAGTCCAAGATCATAAGTTGAAATCCTTTACGCTGCAGATCTGATTACGAGATGTATTTCCTAGGTGAATATACATTTAACTGACTCATGATCTATTGAGTCATTAATAGTTGTTTTTTTTTGTATTATAATCCGATCAATCAAAAATCCGAGTTGAAATTTGAATTTTTTTTTAGTGTTCATTTTTATTTTATAATGATATGTTCTCTTGTTTTTAATATACTGTAGACTGATATGGATTAGCCATATGTCTAACATTATAACTCACTAGTGATTCTGTATCTATACTGCTAATCTTACATTTTTATCTCTTTCTACATGTGCATAATCACTATATAATTTTGAGAGAAGTACTTTTGCAATCACTATTACAAAATTGATTTTTATTTTTATATTACACTTTGTTTAACAGATTTTGTATATGGAACGTATACACGAGACTATGTGCTCTCATATTCTGGGATAACTTTTTATACCATACTGTCTTTCTTATAATATGACATAGAGTACATCTGGTGGTCATAGTCGTGGTAGAGGAAGACCAGTAGTGTAAAACATGAAAATTGAATCCAAGTATCCAACTATCATTTCAAGCTTTCAAGTATTCAAATATTCAATTATCAAACTATTCAAGTATTCAACTATTCAAGAAAACACGCATATCACCCCGTCGTCTTCTGGTGAGTTTTGGTCCTTCGCAAAGGATTGCGCCCTCACTTCAGCTAATCCTATTGTGTTTGGTCCCGCCTCTTCCCAAAGGTTGCACTCCCATCCTCACCTGCCCCTGTTGGGCTTGGCCTCATTGCCTCAAAGTTGAATATATGAATAGTTAAAAACTTGAAATGATAGTTGAATTCAAGTTTCAAGTATTACATGTATGCGAATATGTTGGGATCTACCAAAGAATAGCATCTAGAACCTATTGAATCTTACCTATCGTTGCTATCTACAACTTTGCCGACTTTCACTGGTGATTGTACAGCCAAAATCTCTAATAAAAACGCATTCATGGAAATTGGTCTATGATTTTATGTAAGATAAAAGTTGATATTAATAAAAGTAATCTGATAGACTAGAATCGTTTTCCAAGGCTTCATTTCTTACTGAGCGAAAGGTAAACTCTTTGGGCCCAAGTTCTCTTGTTTCCTTTAGGTACTCGAAAAAACGTTTTTGTCATTTTTCTGTTTATCGTTTCGACAGATCGATAGAAAAAAAGCATACTAATCACGAAAGTCATGTTATATTTCTATATTAGTCAAGTAATAAGGGATATCTTGGGCATTTTTGAAAAACGAAAAAATCAGTTTTAGACCTAAAACGGCATTAATATTCGTGCATGAATCGTCGGTATTAGACTTCTTTGATACAGAATCTTTTTCTCTATCAGAATATATGAGAAGATTTTGGAGATACGATTCTTCTTGAAAAGTTATTCGGTGAATATCATCCTCAATTGATGTCATACTATCATATGCAACGTTACTTTACGTCGGCGAATCAATGAGGTTTTTATGTACAAAAGATAATTCGATGAATTCTTTCCAATGAAACTACTTTCAACATTGTTTGTACTGCTCTTGTACCGCTTGTACAGCCATTCTGAGCTAGGAGAAGGTGCCTATAATGATTACCTGAACGTTGGTTATCATCGTTATAAATAATTTCATTGGAAAGGGCTCGTTGAGCTACCTTACATGCATAAAAAACCTCGTTGATTCATTGGTGTAACATAACATTGCATATGATAGCGAGATTCCCATATGGGGTAGTATTCACCGAACAACTTTTCAAGAAGAATTCTATCTCCAAATTCTTCTTATATATTTTGATAGAGAGAAAAATTTTACACCGAATAAATGTAATACCAACGATCGTACATTTGGTAATAACGATCCTTTAGACTAGAAGCTGATTTTTCAGCCTTTCAAAGATGTCCAACGAGTCTATTATTCCTCAATTGATATAGAGAAAAAAATATGATATTTGTGATGAGTATGTTTTATTCCATCGATTTGTAAAGACCGTAATTAAAAAAGAAAAATATAGTTTTTGAGTATCTTGGGTATACTTCAGGCAACAAAAGCTAATCATTCACAGAGTACTAACGAGGGAACCTCCCGAAGTGATTAAAGAGTTTAGAGTCCATCTTTTGGCCATAAGTAGACCTCAATGAAGTATGAAAAACCCCAAAAGGATTTGGGCCCTCGCGGCTTTTTTCCTTAGATATTGATTTTTTACGATATGACATGAAGTAACAAGAATGAAACAATCAATGGTGGTTTGTCTTGAGAACAGTGAAATAACAAAAATTGGAACTATTTTTCTGTTTTCTATACTACTTATCTGATCTGATTTAAGTTTTTAGAGCCAGATTAAAGTCTATTTAGCACGATCCTATTCTTTGTTCATGAGCTAAAAGAATAGATAAAATTCTCGTTTGATTTTTTATGCCTTTGTAAAATATAAGAACCGTTGATGAGTAGCTGAGGTTGATACACTACAATTACTGTTGGTCTTCGCTCTCTCTGTCAGCATGCCATCTCGTTCTGATAATAAATGTTATATATTCTCATTCTTTTCTCATTTTTTTTCATATTCTTTTTTCTACGTGTTTTATTGCATCCAGACATTCTTCTTCTCATTTTATCTTTTACAAGACATTATTGTAACGCAAGAAAGCAGTTGATTTCAGTTTTACTCTTCTTCATTGCGAAATGATTAATCCATCGAATGTCGTGAAGATTTTCGCTGATCAAGCTTCAAACTTGTTACCTCCGATCACTTCGACCACTTTAGGGACCATCACGACTATCACAAATCGAGAGCACGAAGTAGCTCATATGCTATGTGGTGTGCTTGAATCGATAGTAAATAGTCATTCTCACAGTTTCGAAGTTGAAACTACTCTTGATCATGGATCAAGCGAAGACGATATAATCGATGAAGCAGAGAACGAATATGATGAGGTCGACGACCCATCTGATTCCGATTATCTTGGTGAAGAAGGTGAGGAAACTGAACTATCCAAAAAGTTTTCACTCGAATATATGACCCGGGCGATCAATTTCTACGACGAAATCATTCCAAAAACGGGTCAACGAAAGCGGCGGTGGTCGACAGTAAAACATAACTTTAAACGCATTCCACATCAAAGTTATATGGTTCGATTTCGTCATTACCTTGAGAAACAAGGAACCAAAAAACAAAAAATTGATAAGATTGACGATTACGTATTTGATATTTTCGAACGGGCTCGGGGAAACTCTTTATCTGTGCATGAAATCGACATTCGTCGATGGGCAATGAAGAAGGCTATGGATGAATCGTTGCACAACTTCGTTGCTTCAAGTCACTGGCTTTATACATTTAAACATAAACATAATATCATCTCACGCAAAATTACAAAGGTAAAATAATACATAGCTCACGGTCTGAAACACATTTGAGATATTTTTGCTTTCAACAATCAGATAAAATTGAAAAGAAAATCTTTACTAGGTTCCACACCCTTTGTTATACGAAAAGCTTAGGTTTATTTGAAAAATATCTTGAGAGTACACTTGCTATGAATGTCTATTTTTGATAGATTGTAACGAAACGCGAAACACAAAATCAAGAAACGATTAAAGCTTCAGCCGATCGCTTTGTGACTGATGTTCGCGAACGTTTACAGAAATATGAAGCGAGCGAGTTTATGAACACTGATCAAAGTGGGATCGAGCTTGAACTTCGTTCCACTCGAACATTGAGTTATAAGGGCGAGAAATTAACTGTTGCTGCTGTCCGCTCTGCGAATGCTAGTACTCATAGCTATACAGTACAGCCTACTATTACTCTTGATGGGTATCTTCTCTCACCAATCTACTTATGCTTGAAAGAACCTAAGGGACATATGAGTGAGAACATTCGATCACACCTTTTCAAAGCTTCAAATGTGATGATCACTTGTAGCAGCTCTGGAAAGCTTACAACAAGTCTGGTCGAATATTGGCGTGACCATGTTTTTGTTCCGTCACTTGGGCAACGAAAACAGTCTCTACTTATCTCGGACTGTTGGGGAGGACAAACGGATGGTAAAGGATTATATGATAACATTTCGGGATGCACACGACTTGAGATACCCAAAAAGACAACCAGTCAAATTCAGCCGTTGGACGTCTTTTTTAACAGACAAATGAAAGTAATTCCACGTCGAATCTATGATCGTGTAATGCTCGACGAAGTTGATATCAACGTGAGTGAACGCAATAATATCATTCGTCTCATATCTCTGACTCACAACCAACTCTCATCCAAAACTTTTCATCGGATGATTCAATACGCTTGGTACGCTAGTGGATATACAGATATCGATCCAAGTCCTTTCAAAACAGTAGCCGAAGTTTGTTTCTCGTTTAACGATCCGATATGTGTTGTCCCATCCTGTGATGCTGCGCCTTTCATCTGTTGCAGCTGGTGTGAGAAATCGCTATGTTTCACTCATTTCTTTTTGAACTATCATTTTCACTGATTTCTTTTGAAAGATTAAATTTTGGAAAGGCATAAAAAATCAAACGAGAATTTTATCTATTCTTTTAGCTCATGAACAAAGAATAGGATCGTGCTAAATAGACTTTAATCTGGCTCTAAAAACTTAAATCAGATCAGATAAGTAGTATAGAAAACAGAAAAATAGTTCCAATTTTTGTTATTTCACTGTTCTCAAGACAAACCACCATTGATTGTTTCATTCTTGTTACTTCATGTCATATCGTAAAAAATCAATATCTAAGGAAAAAAGCCGCGAGGGCCCAAATCCTTTTGGGGTTTTTCATACTTCATTGAGGTCTACTTATGGCCAAAAGATGGACTCTAAACTCTTTAATCACTTCGGGAGGTTCCCTCGTTAGTGTTAAGATAATAATGATGAAAATCCTACAAGATAGTACTTTTTATACACAAATGTATTTATTTCCTATGATAAATATATTATTAAAATAATAACCTTAAGATGTTCCAATATTTTTTGTATACATATTCATCAGTCAATATTCAAAGTTCTTCATAGTCCATCATCTTGTCTTATATGCGTACACTTCTTGTGTTTCTTGCATAGGAAAGTCATGCGCTATGAACGAGTTTGAGACCTGCACACGTCGTGCAGATAAGTACAAAAATTCTATGTGAAGAAAGGAAATTTCAAATTGTAATTGCTTTTCAGATTGAACACCTTTTTCCTTGAAGAAAAATTCGACTTGGGAAAATATATTTAATGCTTATTTAATGCCTATAAATACAGCTTTCATAAATTTTTCTTATGCGCGTTGTTTTCTTGGGTTTTTGAAACAAGATAATCATATATTTTGAGCAAAGCTTGAAGACTGTGTATGTCTAGCATGAAGACAGTTCGACTCGAATTTAGCTGTTGCATTTAAAAGTGATGTGAAGTAAATTAGCTCTGGGATAACTGAAAAACTAATACGTATTTTGGTGATCATAAGTCAAAATAAGGCTTCTTATTGTCCTGCTTTAGTGTCCTGTCTTGTCTTGACCTGGCCTGTCCTGCCGCCCGCCAGGACAGACAAGCGCAGAACGACCGGGCAGGGCAGGACAAAAATAGTTGTCCTGTGCTCACCTCTGATACCAATGCAACCTATGCTAACATCTTATACAAAAGAGCCTATCAAGGCTATTGCACGTTTTACTAATAATCTTCTTGAACCTTTATTCCGATGTGTGGCTCGTTCAACTGCATTTGTTACGGGAACGGATGCAGTGTATGCTTTTCAGAGCTATGCTGAAGAAGGTTATCTTCGATCAACGACTCTTTTGATTGCACTCTATATTCACGACCTTGGTACAATTTTTTCACATGATTATCCATCCAAGCATTACAAAATTTTCTTCAAACTTATACACAAGCAGGTGAAATTGAAGGTACATCGACGGCCACCATCGTTCGACTCGTTCAATTAATTCTTCAAAATCAATTTTTTCTCTATGAAAATAACTTGTATCAGCAGACCGCTGGTGGTTCTTTGAGTTCACCATTAATAATAACATTGGCTAATCTTTATCTATTGTATTGGCAACGTGATTTAGTTTCGATATTAATCAACAAGAATGAACCCTTTGGAAGATATTTTGATCAAATATTTTTGACATGGAACGGATCAGAGGATCAATTTCGAACACTGTTGGATGAGATGATTGCTGGTCATTTTGTATAACAACATCTATTCAGTATAAAATCCGATATCTTGATGCTGAAATTGGTCACTATGAAGGTATTTTACGAACAAAAGTTTATCATGAATCCAATGTTGAACCTTATGCATTACCCTATGTATTCGAGACAACTCCGTCATCATCTCCTGTCATCTTACTTCAAGCTGCTCTCATTCGTGCCATACTCTATTGTTCAAACGTTGACGAGTTTCAAAATGAATTATTTTACATTGAATTATCATTTCTTCTCAATGATTCATCCTTGAATTTTATTGAACAAACAATTCGAAAATTTTTTCATTCATTTCATGCATACTTGTACGATCAATTCCTTGATGAAGGTATGTATCAATGTCTTCGTTGACGTATCCGAAAATATCATCAACAATGAACAAACAGTCATATTCGTAGACGACAATGTCGATAACGACGACGACAACGTGAAATACTACTACTAAAAAATTAGTAAAAACACTATAGTGACGTTGTACTTTAAATTGACTTGTGATCGATAGTTGTTTCATTTCATTTCTCTACTCTAACCAATGTGCACATCTCTCATCTTATTTACTCTATAGAAGTTATTGTATTAGTAGATGTTTCTTTCATTCTAGATCATTTTTCTACTGTTATTACCTCGACTAATTGTATCTCAACGATGGTTACAAGCGAGTCTATGTCTCTTCACAATACCAACGAAAATGAAAATATTTCATCTGATGACATTATCACCAATGTCATTACTGAAACAAATAATTCATTAAATCATAGAGAACAGAAACAACAAGAAGAAGTCTTATTGTCATCATCTACTGAACAGAAAGTAAGATTCATTATTCAACAAATTCTTAAGAGAAATTTTATTCTCTTTATCGTAATTAGAATTGTCATAGAAATGATATTAACCAGACAAAAACAGACACATTTGAATGCCAAATTATACCAGATTATTGGAATATATCGAATAAGGAATTCAAACAAGAATTTTTATAAGTCTTTTCTATGATGACATACGTCACATGAAAGTCAAAGAATGGCTAGAAACCGATGTTAACATATTACAAGCTGCACGAAAAGAGGCTTGTTTGATGGCCGAGATTCACTTTTTAAAAATGGAACAAGATCTATGGCAAACTTATTACAATGTGACACGACCTGAAATTCTTTGGTTATCATCTATGGCCAAAAGTGAAATGCAACGGAACAGAATTAGTCTAACATTTTTTAAAACCGAAGAGTATCTTAAGAAACATTTGAAAACTATCGAACAAAAATATACAAACGTTATCTACCAATTGGTTCAATATTTAGAACAACAAACACAACATTCACATCCATTATCAGATTTACCATTATCAATCAGAGATAGGACTCTATTGTCAGCAGTTATCATTGAATTTGTACGCGAAGATAGACGACGCTTACGTGATCAATTCGAAGAAAAAGAAAAATTGTTGATGCTTATTGCTAATGATGTTCATTTGGTTAAAACATTCTATGATTTAAAGCCAACTACTCAACAAGTATGAATCTTATCGCTATTGTTTTATTTTCAAAAATATATCTTACTTTATTTCAGTTGATTGTCGTGAGAGATATTTGGCAAGCAACATTCGACGAACATCGAGCTACGGAAAGAACAAATTTCGCCAAACAATGTTTATTAGACGACGATGACGACAACATATTTTTGTATAAAATGCTTTTCAACAGCTTCGCTAACACCACTGAGCGTGAATTGTCTCTTGAAAACGAACCTCTCGATTACAAACAACTCTATTTGGAGAAAAAAATTGCTATGACAACAGCGAAAGCACAGAATTATACTATGATCATCGAAGATAAAAAGAAAACATTTGTTACTCTCCGTCAATGGATACCATCGATCACTCCTTCAGAATTCGATGTCCGTTCAATGATGAATATGATTGAAAGTCGTCAAATTACTCTGATAAAACGTCTACAATTAATAGATGAATTTAAAAAGACATTCTCTTATGGTGACAAGCACGACGACGACGATGAAAATTACAATGATCGTGGCCATATGAGTGATTGTGAAGAATCTGTTAACAATATCGACGATGATACCTCGAATGACTCACATTTGATATACTAACTTTACTAGCATGCATAGCACAGCAAGAAAATGTATGTTATCGACACTACTATTTTTTATTTTCTCATTCCTCTAATAATACAACCGTTACTTAATCCTCTGAGCAAAAGAAAAATAATCGATTTCAACTATAATCACTTCAATCTAACGTTTAATTCTATCTAGCATAAAATCTGAAAAAATTCCTCTTGATTCCTTTCTTCCACATAAATTGATAACAAGTCAAGCCAGCCCGTAATAACTAACAAAAAATTCTTATAAAACAGTGCAAAAAATTTCTAAGGGTTTCAACTACTAAATTTGATTTTAGAAGAAAATCCGGAGCTAAACATGCCTAATCAAGATCCTCCACAACGCTCCCCATGGGTACTATAAACAAATTCACATATCTTATCAAACCCCAGATCTATCAAATTTGTCTCCTTCCATACTTCACTTCGAAATTTGTAGAATTCTACTAACCTTTTCAAAAATCCATTGCATTTCATGCAGCGCCGAATCCACCTGCGAAAGTGACCCTAGTAACAGCCAAAAACCTAGCTTATCGATTGTCTTTCTAAAATTATTCACATTCGACCCTGAATTTCCACTTGCTTGAAACGTTGATGTAAATTACCATATCTTCCAACTTGACTATGCATAAAGTACGATGACCACCAGATGATCGAACTCTTTACAAAGGATTGACACCGATTGAGACAGTCATTTCTTCCGAACTCACCATTCTGCTCATTCGACTATTTATTATTTTAAAATATCTAATTAAATCAAACACAATCTTCGAATCACACAAATTTAAAATCGACTTTCTAAATGAAGATTAATCCAAACCACCTAATGAACGATCTTTTTAATTGAGATCGAATTCCGGAACGTGGTAGTTATTTATTAAACTCACCCTCACCCTCAAGATTGTTTACATCAGAAGAATGTCTAACAGCGTCACAAATCAAAAGCTACTTTTCATGTCTTACACGAAATAGACGTAAACAAATGAATAGTAGTCAGCATTCTTCTATCTACTCGGTGGCAATCAATACTTATCATAATAGTAATTTGAATAACAGCGACGAAGAAATCGATGAAGAAAATTCAAATAATTATGATGATGAGGTAGCTGCTGAACAAATGGCTGATTTTCATGCAATTGCTATAGAAATCTTAAAAAAATAGTTATAGATAATTTGTCTCATTAATCAAGCACTATCTTTCTCATGATTAGTTAGATTAAATTCTCCTCTGTATCTCAACTTCGAATTCTTTTGTTCTTTTTCTCACGATTCATATGAAAACCTGACAAATCAGCAAATTAAAGAAAAGATATTGCGTCGCACTTGCATGCTTCATTGGTTTAATCTTCATAAGCATTTCGATATCATGAAGGAGAAAAGATTGATGAAAACAAAATCTGAATATATTGGAAAAAAATATTTGAGCAGTTGAATTGATGCTAATTAGTTACAGCTTCAATCAGTTATACATCGAAAAACATGTACATATAAAAGCCTCCTGTTGTTGATAGATGGTTCATTTAGTTCAAAGCATACGTTGAATAGTTCAATTTTCATTGGACTATATATAACGTTAATTGCCTCAGATACTATCCGATTCTTACGTAAAACATACATCCATGAACAATTATCTCACTACTCAGTTCACATCGATCGTCAACGTATGGAATAACTTTTCTCATCAAACTTAGGGATATTTATCATATCTCGCACACTCCCCTTGCTATTATCAACTTTGATATAATGAGCGAAAATTATTTTGAGAGACGACTTGAACGTACAAAAACATTGCTAAAAACAAATAATACTTGAATGGCTGTTGTTGTTGATGATCAACATAGAGTTTCTCATGAGAGTATCAATTGAAAACAACGGAAAAATCGAAATGTAATCTTGCATATCACCAAAACCAAACTCTTATCAAAAGATTAAGACATGATAAATAGATGATAAGATATGAGGATGAAAAAGTAAGTTGTTCATCGAAATATCATACCTTTTAGAGAGTGACAAACTAGTATTTTTACGTAGAGAACGAATTCAAAATCATCTAGTCATTGCCATCTGGCATAACTTTCAAGAATACTACATAGACGAAAAAAAATACGAAAAAGTACTTTCTTGCGATTTATTGTATAAAAAGATTGATTGATCTTCCCAAACTTTTTTTCATTTGTTTATACACCAAAAGATGCAGTTTTTCAAGGCCTACCTTTTGGTGATAAATTTATTTTGGGAGGTCATTGTCTGGATATAGTTCTAGGGCAAAAACATGTAAATTTCACGAAAAAAAGCCACTTTTTTGGCGAGAAATATCAAATGAACGAGTTTTTTTTCGCGATTAGTCCCTAAAATTTTTGTTCTATTGACATGCATAGGATAGAGCTGATCAAATTGCATACATCGATGGTCAACCAGAAAAATTTTTATAATGTAAAATGCGTCTACAAAGTGTGAAAAAGAAAACATGAAATTCATTAGAATTTCAAAACAGGAGATGAGGGTATGTTCAAAGATGAGCGTGTATCTCACGATAGAAACGTCAGAAAAGGCTGAAAATTTGGTTTTCATAGTAATTTTCTATACTCTTTCAATGGCGTATGCCATTTTAGAACAAAAAAAATTTTCGGATGTCAGCTTGGTCGATCGCCTCATAAACCCTCGCTTAATATATTCATTATTAATGATTACAGAGATTTTCACTATTTTTGTCTCTTTTTCTTTCTCTCAGGCGTCTCTCCGACGTCAGCTCAGCCACTCTCTATGACCTTCGTGCAAAAATCAAATCAAAATTAACCCTCTCTTAGCTCTTAATCAGCCTTGAGTATAATGTAGCAAAAGAAATTTTTACCTGTGATGAAGTTATTTAATACAATTTATAAGTTTTAGCACACCTTGTGCTTTATGCAGTCAAACTAGTGTCTCTTCACTTTTTTCCTCGAAGTCTCTGTCTCTCTCTCGCACTTTCTGCCTGTCTCTTTGTCATTCGTTTGCCAGCTCACTCGCTAAGAAGATCTATCGTTTTCTTTCGTGGCCTCCGCACTAAATGTAATTCAAATCACGCGCACAAAGCTGTTCCAATAGTAATTTACTAGTAGTGAGTGAGCAATAAAGAGGCAGCGATAAAGATAAAGAAAGAACGAGAGAGAGAGAGAGAGAGAGAGAGAGAGACTACAGAGACTGCAGAGAGTAATTCGGTGACAGGTTTCAACCCTTTGGCACTTTAATGTAAAAACTATGCTGAAGTTATACAATAGCATAACCCATCAAATTAAAATTTATCGTATCAAATTTAAACGTGTTCGTAATAACTGTTCGTCTTGGTATACTTTTTTGTCAGCATACTATTGAGCGTTTGAGCAATCATAAGCGGTTCAGTTGCTTCAAATCGTGTCAACAGGTCCTCCATAATTTCCTCATCACCACGGCTACGTTCAGGATTGAAGCGGAACAAGTACATCAATACGTCCTCATGTAAGACACGTTTGGCAATGTTTAAATTTATTGATTGTGCACTTTCGTTTAGAATGCGTTCGAAGACATTTTCGCGCTCATACTTAAACCATGCGGACGTCAGTTCGGCAATTGGATACTTTGCGTAAACTTTTGTGTAAAACATTTTTGCGTCCTCGACATTTCCAGTGCCTAAATATTCTTTCATCATCCTCTTAATGTAGTCATAGTCTTCAACCGGAATGGCGTCACGTAAAGCTTCGCCGAAAATTGTTTCGTCGAAACCAAAGTTGACAATTTCACCTGAAAAATGATCTATTAGATTTAAAATTACACATGATATTCATATTTATATACCGAGAACACAAGCTTGCGGCGTCGCTTCACCGATCATTATGTCACGTTCCATTTGAACTTGCGACGTGTCCAACAAGTCGTGAGCAATGCTCACTACAATGGTTGCTGCATGAATAACACGATCGTGTGCTGACTTATCAATTGAAGTGTAACAAGCGGCTAGTCGTGCAAAATCCATCAATCCTTCAACCCATTGAGATGCGCGCACATAATTTATGTCTTTAAAGAAGTGCAAACAATAGTGATCGAATGGAATCATATTTGGATTTCCAGACGTTTCCGTTTCTTTGTTCTTATCATGATTTACTTCTCTCTTTGATTGTGACTTTGATAGTCGAAGCTGTTCCAAGAAAGTATGTTCTTTCACTGGATTCTGTAATTGATTGATGCCGTCGTGAATTTTGCACAAGTAGCGACCCCAGGCGGTGTTGAAGCGCTAGTGTTAAACAAGATAGAACAATAATGGGAGGGAAAATACTCAATGATGTTATCATACTCTAGAGCGCGTTGCAATTTGAAGTATTGCATGTTTAGCAGGATGATGATTTGGAATCCAATTTTGTAACATTTGATATCCAATCTCTTCAATAGTGAATGCATCATTCAATACGGTTCGTGGTCTATAAATATATAACGAGAATATTTCGGAAACATTTTACAAACTGTTTTGTTACGTTTACCGCAACATATAATAGGGTGGGTATTTATAGCGACGCGTAGACATGTCAACCATGTCATCAACCATGATGGGTCTCATTGTGATCAAATCCGATGCAATTCCGATTGCGTAGACAAACTTCATGTGATCTTCAGTCAGGTATTCAGGTGGTGCAATGCGACGATACATTGAACATAGAATGGCAAATGTCAAGCCATCTCCCCACGATACATGACGTTCAACAATTGACATGTTGTACGATTCGGACCAGTCAACGAATCCGACCCAACTTGCAAGTTCGGGAAATGGATCAGAACCAGCGACCAGAACTGGTATCAAGTGGCGTGACTTGATAAAATCGTCGCGCAAAACAGAACCAGAAATATAACCATCATTTTGAATGTCAAAGCGACTCTTCAACATGTTTTCAGTCGGAAACGTTAGCTTGTTAAACACATCGTGAAGCTGAGCCACTTCCGGTGTTGCTCGTGCCAACGGTGACTCTGTTTCCGGTTCAAGTTCGACGATTCGATGCGGATCCGTTTTGTCATATTCTTTCTCATCGCGATAAACTAAATATGATTAATCAAAATTATAAATACATGTATTAATAATTAATCAAATCGATCGTTTTAGTAAATTCAATAATTTTCTAAAAAAATACCTTTTGACGCATTTGACCTGATCATTTTTCGTCAATAATAACTATGATATAACGATAACAAACATACACCGGTTCACTGCAAAAAATAAACGTAGACTCCAAAAACCTAAAAAGGTTTATGAAAGTGCAACGTAAAATAAACCATTTCTATAGTATGCGAAATTAGCAGAAAAACTTTTCAGAAACCCTTTTGAGACATTTATAAGAGGGTATTTGAATCTCACATGCCCCATCTAACACTCTTCCCAAGGGTTTAAGAAAAGGTATTTGATGCTCATGAACCTTTGAAAGGTTTATTATAAGTGGCACTTTCAAAAACCCTATTAAGGATTTATGAGCATCAAAATACCCTTTCCTAATTTCTTACAAAGCATGAACAAAAGGGTTTCTCAGCATCAAGTATCCTTCCTTTGATCACTTCCGCAGCCACTTTTGACACAGCTCTGGAACAATTCATCCGGACTCAGAGCTTGACAACGGATTTCGAAGACTTTCGTACAATGAGTATAAGCATCATCTTCAGATTATCCCTTAGCTCTGCTTCAAAACATGCAATCCGACCTGAATTACACAATACACAATAGAAAAAGAAATTTCGAGCACAAACTCAACACAAAAAACGATTCTTTCTCGCTGTACATCGACCGAAAAGCACTTTCACCTCGAAGCTGACTAAAAGGTGAAAGAAAAACTAATTTCTTCAACAAAGTGAACAGAAAGAAAATATTTTATCGCTGCGCATCGACTGAAACGCACTTTCTGCTCGCAGCTGACTAAAAGGTAAAGAAAAACGAATTTCTTCAACAAAGTCAACAGAAAGAAAATATTTCATCCCTGCGCATCGACTGAAACGCACTTTCTGCTCGCAGCTGACTAAAAGGTAAAAGAAAAACGAATTTCTTGAACAAAGCCAATAGAAAGAAAATATTTTATCCCTTTGCATCAACCGAAACGCAGTTTCTCTTCGCAGCTGACTAAAAGGTGAAAGAAAAACTGATTTCTTCAACAAAGTGAACAGAAAGAAAATATTTTATCGCTGCGCATCGACTGAAACGCACTTTCTGCTCGCAGCTGACTAAAAGGTAAAGAAAAACGAATTTCTTCAACAAAGTCAACAGAAAGAAAATATTT
>JAJEKB010021543.1:2238881-2309689 GCA_022393335.1 Macrotrachela quadricornifera | reverse complement strand
CCTCGATAACCTCAAATTGGCCCGAACAACCCTACGTTCCGTCCTTCTCTTCATGGGGAAAAAAAGCCTTGAAATCTGATTGGTCGAAAGTTTCAAACTAAGAGCAGTTTTATAGGATAACACTTGAGAATCGAAGGATACCTCTATTAACACATTCTACGCGATGGGGCCCACCGGTGGGCCCCACTTTGCATTTCATATTTTAATCTCTAAATACGTCTTACTAAAAAATCAGCACAGACTATAAGATTCAGCGTGAGAAGCTCTACAAGTCCCATAATAAAGCTTATTTTAATTGTGTAGTTTTTGTTTTCAAACATAGTAAAATTCTGTGCGACTAGTTTTCAAGGTTGCGGAATGATCATTTTTTTCTACACGAATGTAAACTTTCATTTTTCTTTTTTCGCCTTTTTCTCACATAATATGATTTCCTAAGAAAAAATAAATTATATCATAAAGTGCAGCGTGAAACGCTCTACAATTTACATTGTAAAATTTATTTTAATTGTGTACATTTTGTTTTCGAAAAAAGAAAAAATTCTGTACAATCAATTTTCGCAACTTCAAAGATGGGTCGCAAACAGTTTTGCTTCTTTGAAAATAAAAAGTATACAATTGAAATAAGTTTTTTGATGTAGATTGTAGAACTTTTCACGCTGCATCTTCTAGTATATTTTGTTTTTTGATAAACTGTATTTAGAGATGTTACTTTCTATGAAAATCGAATCGCCGTGAATGTGTTAATATTTTCTTTATCAAAAAAGAACAAACGACAAGAGTAGAGTTATAGTAGCGATAGGTAAACATCTTAAAGCAACGTGTATTGATGTTAATATTGAAAATACAGTAATAGTAGACATTAACCCTTTGAGTCCCGGCGATGCATATATGCAACCGAGTGCAGTTATGTGACAAAGGTGCTTCTAGTATATTCTTTAATTGTTTAGAATATCTTTTTATCGTTTATTAGGTGATGTCAGACAAGTATAATCCTTCTCTCTTTCATTTTTAATTACCAGTATTAAACATCTATATTCTATGCGCTTTCTTTCGTTCTGTATGATAACATATATTATATCTCTCATTCTAGCGCATTCCAATATAATCACTTTTCTTTCGTCTTTTGTTTGTATTTATTACCTACTATTCTTTCCAGTGCTCGATGGTTGGTTTCTCTCTTTCCGTAAAGTTCTAATTAGCTCCATCTTATATTGAAAATCTGGTAAGTTCTTTCCATTTCTAATCCGTAGAGTATATATACTCATTGTTCGAATAGTAAAAGTCAAGAGTAAGAACGAAGGAAATATATTTTTCTTTGTATAATAATTGTATACTTCAACGACGTATCTTACATGTTTTCACAATGACAACTTCAAGAAAAAGAGTTTGACTAAACAAGAAATTGATGAAGTTATGAATGATTCTCAATCCGACTTATCGTCAAAAAATGAACTTATAACTACCTTTGACTGTATATGTATAGATTCTGATGATGAAGATTTTCTAGTGAAACATCAGTAGCACTGTATAATGTTCGCCCTAACAATATCACAGTTTGTTGATGAATCCGATTTACAAATTATTAAAAATTTCATTAAAAAATTTTCGACTTTCACAAAAGAAATGTCGGGACTCAAAGGGTTCTCAGAAGAGATTCGAATCATTGATAATTACTGGCCACATTGTAAGAAACTTAATCTAGATGATGTGAAGCCCATCATAGTTGAAAGAACAATCTTCACTGGAGATTTTAATGCATCTGTAGAAGAGTGGAACAATCCAAAAACAGATGCAAGAGGTAATCAACAAAAAAAGTGACTAGATGAAAACAATCTTTTGTTCATACCAGAAATAAATAAGTCTTCTAAACATTCAGTACGGCATATTCATCTTGTATTTTCAAACATTAATGATATTAAAGCAGAAATATTATCATTTTGCATTAATGATCATTGGCCTGTTTTAATGAAAAGCGAATAAATAGGCTTCCAAACAAATTGACAGTTTGCTATAGTAAAGTGGACAGTATATGAGATAATGTTAAGTTTAGTAAAAGAATATTGGATGGCCAGAATGTTGGCATTTGTTACTGTAACTATACTAGATTTTTAGCGGCGTTAAAGAACAGAAGTATGCGATGGAGAAGCAGAGATACATATCGACCGACACTTACACCGTACATTATTGAAATGCTAAAAAGTGAGACAAGTTAGAAATACTACAGAAGAAAAACGAATAGAGGAATAAACAATGAAGCAACTAGAATATATCTGAGAACAATGACCAGATGTACCTAGAAGGAGATGTACAAATATAAGTCAGACGACTGACATGCATTTCTATCTCAAATACAAGATGCACATGACCAGCGAGGAAACATCTTCTGGTCGTATTTATCAAAAATGTATAAACCGAAAATACTTCCTCTATCAAAACTAACAACAGGAGTAGGAACAATCTCAAACCATGAAGAAATAATAAATACCTTATATAACTAATATAAGGAACAAGTGAAAGTACTGGAAATAGATAATAGTAGCTCACATGATCTATATGTAGAAAAAGAATACTCTCAAATTTGCAGTGCTGCTGCATGTAAAACCTTAAACAACAAGCTAGAACCTGTCTCGGTTTCAGGAATAAGAATACTGATAAAGAATAAAAAGTCATCAAGCTACGATAAAATATCTAACTATATAGTAAAATTACTTCTCCTCGCCTATACCCATTCTTTAGCTACGTACTTCAATGCCTGGCTCTATGAATGTCGGTTTCCCGACTCCTGGAAAGTGGCTAAAATAGCTACGTTGAATCAATTAAAAGCTGGAATGCCAAGAACTGATCAGACCCGCCTCATATGGTTCTTACCTACTCATTCTAAGCTGTTTGAAAAAGTAATTCTTGAAAGAATCGAAATTTGGGCAGAAGGCAATCAGTTAATCCCTGCTGAACAAGCAGACTTTAGACCGAGGGACCTATTGCTTTCTAGAGTATTGCCCATTTATCAGGAGATTAAGAACAGCCTAGCAGCTCATAAGCGGCGTGTCAGAAATTCAAATGGGAGCAATGAAGTTATTGCTACCTCTAACATTCTCATATGTTGGAAGTTGTCAGAAGGACGTTTATATACTCTAAAATCTATTTTAGTTTTCCTTAACGTTGCACTTTCACCATAAATTTATATCGAAATACAAATAAACAGAAACATATTTTGCAAATAAATAAATTGATTATAACAAGTGATACGAAAGTTTTACATTCATATTATTTTCATTCTCATACTGTACGCAAATATTCGAGAGGTTTGATTTTTCTTCCACTGGAAAGAACATAGTATAAACTACATACTCATATATGCTTTTCATCTGGACGCAAAAATTGCGAAGAAAGAGAAGTATTATAATTGTTTTTCAATCTTCTAATAAGTATATTGAAGATTACGAATATTTCAATGACTTAGGTTTTATATTTTTTTATTTCAACTTTTTATATTGAATCTTTATTTGAAGCTACTTTATGAAGATCTCTGCCAAATAATATGATTGTCTGAACTAAAATATCTTTTATTAATTCGAAAATCTGTGTCGTATTCATCTGAAAAGAATGATGAATACTTTCGAAAATAATCTTCTTTTTCATTTCCGAAAAAACTGTCACTTTGCTTAGCCGAACAAATCATCCTAAGATTTTATGCTAATCTACATGCCAGAGATGGGCAAGTCAGAGGTTTTTACAAGTCAAGTCGAGTCACTTAGACAAAAACTCAAGTCAAGTCAAGTCAAGTCTGACTTGAAACTAAGTCAAATGTCTCTTGACCTAATATGACATAATTCAGGTCGAAAGCTCACCACGAACACTTATTTAGCTGGCAGTCATGCATAGTTTATCAAACTATTTGTTTGTCTCCCTTTCAATATCGATAGTTACCCGTAATTTTCCAAGAATCAGATGTATGAAGGACATAATCAGATCGGTTTTCCTCAGCTGACTTGTGACTTGACCTATAAGACAATATTCAAGTCCAGTCAAGTCAAGTCAAAAATGACTTGACTTGCCCATCTTTGCTATATGCTATGCCAATCACAGTAAATGAAAGAATCCAATGCTAATAGCATCCAAAAAAAGTAATAGGGGTAAAACTTCAATGCTAAAATTCGTATAAAATTTTACCTCCATATTTCTGAGAAGGTATGGGGGTAATGGGGGTAAAATTTTCAATGCTAAAATGTATATTAAATTTTACTTTCATATTTCTGGGGGATTATACAGGTGATGGCAATAAATTCTTCAGCTCTGGAGTTGCTCAGCAATTGTCTTAAGCAAATTCGAATATAACTGAATAATGCGCTACCAAGACAAACTTCAAATGCGTGAGCGTGCCACGAAAAGCGTTTCGCACAGGTCAGCATGAGGGTGCCACGAAGGGCGAGAGGCAGAGCCCTATATGAGGGTGCTAGGAAGACGGATTGGCACGGCCTTCTATGAGTGTGTCACGAGGGCAAAGGAGGCCCTGCATGATGCTGCCAGGAAGGATCAGAGGTGCGAGTTCTCTAGTGTTTTTGCAAAATGCTAGGGGAAATCTATGTATTGGATTGCCAAGAATCGATCAGTTGAACGGTCGAATATTGCAGAATATGATTAATTGATTAGTTGAAACATTGATGGCTGACTAGGCCAGTTGAATTAAGAGCTGTGTAGTGAATTTCAATTCCAGCGTTTAACTGTAATGGACTTTTACTGTCATTGCTTCACGGAAATACAGTGGTGAAATTGTGTATACTTTGAGCATGGGAAGTTTAATCTATACAAATCCCCATACCTTCTCAAAAATATGGGGACAACCTTTTATAGAGATTTTCAGATTGAAACTTGTACCCCCATTACCCCTACACTTTCTCAAAACATGGGAGTAAAATTTTAGAGAGTTTTTAGCATTGAGACTTTTACCCCTATTATACACTCTAAAAAAATAGATGTTTTACAGAACTTTGAAGTTTTGACACTGTTTTACAAAATGACTTTAGTTTTCGTGGTACGAAAATTGTTTCGTAATTTTCATACAGAACCTCACCGTCGCCCCGAAAATTGAAAAACGTTTCATAGTTATTTTACGAAACCCTCTAGAAGTTTCGTACGTCGTGTACTGAACTTCAGCAGATTCGCATCCTTTGTACAAAACCGTTGACAGTTCCCTATAAGTTCCACGAAACATTCATAATTTCGTAAGTTTTCTAATAGTTCCTGATACATTGTACGTATGGTTTCGTAAAAGGTATACCGAACCATTACATCATTTACGAAACTATGAGCAGCTTCGTACAATGTATGCTGAACCTTTTGACATTTTGTGAAACTTTCGATAGATTCGTATAAGAAATACGGAACTTTTAGTTATTCCACAAAACTATCAGTGGTTTTGCAAAACATCAAAAGGTTCAGCATACACGGGACAGAACTGTTCATAGTTTCGTAAATGGTGTAATGGTTTGGTATGTCTGTTACGAAACCATGCCTAGTTTCGTACATTACATGGCGATCACTTTCCTCGTTCTTTTCTCTTTTTACTCGACTTATAATTAGAAAAAAAAGAGTTGATTCATTTGGTATTTATTTTTTTAGAGTTTACTACAATTGATTTATAGATTAGCATGATATGCATCGAAGCATTCTGGATAACACAATGCTGATGCATTAGGGCATATCCGACAAAAATGAACTGCTAGTTTTCGAACGTCGCGTGATCGACACAATACACAACATTTCTGAATACATCCTCGTCTTTTTTCATTGTATTCGGTCTTGCCTAAAGTAAAAAAGAATTTTATTTTATCATCAGTGAATGTCTCCGTTACTTGAAAAATGTTGCACTTTCACGCGGCTTTTAGGAATAATATTGCTTATCAATGAAATTGTACGTTTTTGTGGTGGTGTATTTTGAGTTAAAGATTTTCTACATACACCTGTTGATTCCATAATTTCACGAATAAAACTGTAAATAAAGGTAGAGTTTTAATAAAATTTCCAAACGATCTTACCAAGAAAGAAAATTTGAAAATTTAGCTTTAGAATTATGAAAACGATACATAACAAAAGCATTGAAAAGAAGTCGTGCAAAAAAATGAATACCAAGTTTGACAAACCAACGGTACGATTTTCGATCCATACATGCATGATGAAGCGAACTATCACTAAGATCTACTCCACCCATGCTACGATTATAATCAACAACTGACAATGGTTTCCAAATATTTTTCTTTCCACTACCTAATATTAGACAAAAAGATTGTAAAAAATAATAGGGAATATATCTACCTTTTTCAAATCGTTCAACTTGAACAACATCAGCTGTACCTTTTGAATCGATTACATAAATTTCTTTGTCACCAATAGCTTTCTTGTCTACGAATTTCACCATAAGAATTTCCCCATTTCTCATAAACCGAGAACTGGGTGCTTTCAGCTGATCTTGCACCAACTCTTTCGGTACTCCTATATAAAAAATTAATTGTTTTGACTTTAGTTATCAAATAAAAATATTTTGAATAATAGGCTTTGTTGAAGAATTTGAATATTTTTAGATTAATTCATTTCATTATGGCTACTCATTTTTCACGAAAGAAACGTCACTTGCTTGGTCATGATAATGATGAAGAAAAAGAAAACGATATCAGCAATGCTGATATAAAGAAATGGAAGGTTATGGTAAATGAACAAATGAAGATTCGAAATGAAATAATTCAAGAATTTCGAAAACGTGATCTTATGATTCCTATTCAAATAATTGGTAAGACATTTGATAGATTCTCTACTAGTTTTAAATATTTGTTTCTTTTCTTTTTAATTTTTAGATGCAATTGATCGATTAGAAACAAGTAAAACAAATCAAAATGATGCAGAACATAGAAAAGAATTATATAGTCGTTTATCTGCATATTTGGATAAACGTCAAGTTCGAAATCGTGGTCAAACATATATATTTTTCGATCTGTTTAACCAGTTGATTCGTTGTCGATTTCCAAATGATATTCGTGCTTATCAAACAGTTAAAACATTCAAAAATGGAAAATTGAATAATGTAATAGAAGAAAATAAATATCATATTCAATGTCAGGACTTTTGCAAGGACATATATTGAACGTCATTTAGTATTGTGTGTTATGATAATTCATCTTCTCTTTTTTATTACTATTTCATCTTTATGGAGAAAATGATACTGAATGAGAAATAAAAAGAATTCTTTACCTCGATTTTTTTTTATTGTTCCAGTAGTTGTTGTTTGATGTTGAAGTAACCATCTTGCTAAGCGACCACTTACAAACCAATTATCAGCATATAAACAGTAGTTCCGATCCAACAGATTTCTAGCTAAATGAATGACTATTTTCTCGGATACTGAAAGTGAATGAACATCTGAAAAATCATTTCCCCATGATTCTGTCCCTTGAAATTTAATGCATGATTAGACACAAATTGAATGAAAAAAATTTCTTACCTTGTCCAGTGTATACTTCAAAATTGACGAGATATCCATTCGAAGAATCACATAAAGCAAAAGTCTTAATATCGAAACGAGCTCTCTTTCGAGGATTGTATTGTTTGAATAACTATAACATCAGATTAAAACTTTGAATCAATGAAAAGACATCAACATACTAATCGTCATTTGTACAACAATAATGTTTCATTCACAGCAACATTTCTGGATGGAATATATTTTGCCATACATATATCTCGAACGCGATCCAAATATGGACGTATGCATTGCAATCGATCATATTCAACTAAATTTTCATAATCAGCAAAACGAAGAAACCTAATGAGAAAGCATGGATAAAACCATAGTATAAAAAATAAAGAATCTTACCAAAAAATAAAAATAAAACGATTACGAGATAAATAGTTTGGTGAATGAAATATAGGTGTTATTATATAAGGATCAGTCGACCAATATTCGTAGATAGATCGTTTTTTAATCATATCCATATGAACCACCATAGCAAAGAATTTTTTCATTTCATTACGAGAAATCTTGAAATATACATTTCTAAATATGAGGATATGCTAAAACAATCTTACCAGCTTCCATCCTTCTTGACTTTGTGGTGATGGTGGAATATTATCAAAGTGAATACGAGCACGAATATTAGTGCATGTAACAATATAGTCGAATAATGAGTCAGGTAATATTTCATTAAAAAAAGAGCTGGAGAAGAACTACCATCAACTGAAAAAGTAGGACCAGTCTTTTCTTTGAAGTCAGATAAAACCTTCGGTCGTTGATCATGACCGGGTTCAACGAAGACCCAAGTATCATTGCCATTTTGACCAGCAGACGACGACGTAATCAATTGGTTTGAATACATACGATCATCATCGCTACAAGTTTGCAATATTCGTTTCCTTCAACCAGAAAGAGTATATATATATTTACCTATATTCTTCACTTTCATAACCTTTTCTGTTGTTTCTCACGATCAAATCTTTATCAATAGCACGAGCAGGATACACAGTATCATCGTCACTATAAAAGTATCCTTAGTTATTTTTTTCTAATTAATAAATTCAATTTATCACCTATACTCTTCACTCTCATATTTTGTATTCATTTTCATCAATTCATTGCCCAGTTCGTCAATATCTGAATCAGGAAGAGTTGACATAATTTCTTCTTCATCTTCAAAAACGTTCTCCTTCTCCATATTGACTTTCAGACGCTCTGAACGTGCACAAAACTTTTCTCTCACTTTCTCTCTTTCATCAGATAGAATCTTGTTCTAGGCACCTCTTTTTCATTGTATATTAGAAGAAATGAATATTAATAGTTCTGTATAAATCCAAAAGTTCTATATGATAAAGCATGGCACATGTATTCAGCTGATATAGAATGACAGAACGCAAGAGAGTGATTTTTTCTTTTTCTTTTAGCGTTCTGACAGAATGCAAAAATCATCGATACACAGGAAGGTTAAATACCGTTAAGGATGCGTTAAAAAATTACACAACTTTTTTGTCCACTATTCATTCACCGTTTTGTTTTGCCAATGAGGCCTATATATATATATATATACGAGCGAATTCATAAGAAAATTATCGTCAAGTAGAGGATGTTTTAAGATCAAGTGTTTTGGCAAATGTCTGGTAATATTGTCGAAGACATTCTGCACATCTGAATGCAGATGATTAAGTAACGACTTTTTTGATTAACTATTATCTTAATTAATTAATTAATCGTATATAATTATAGGTTCGGTGGTAACACTCCCTCTCCCAACATTATCCGAAATCTTGCAAATTAATCGACAAGTTTGTTGTATTCAATAAATGAGTTTCTTTTCTGTTATAGATTAATTTCAACACGGGATTCGTGGATATATTTATCATCTAATCTAGATTAACTTTGTCTTATTTCAAATCCGCATTTGTATCAAATCCATGAGTAAGTTTCACTATAGGAAATAAACATACTCGTTTTCGCTTTTTAGGTCAACCCACATATGAGCTGCATGGGTAAGTTTATTTTATTATATAAAATTAATTCATTTACTCTTTATTGCAGACTAATTCGAGAAACTACTTGACGATTAAATGTTCTTTTTAACTGACGAGGGAAGCTCCGGAAGTATTCAAGCAGTTTAGTCTCTGCCTTGCATCTGTAAGTCGATTTGATTTAGATATGAAATGCTAAATAGAATTCCTGCAAATTTGCACTTAGCTTTTCATATCTAATCAGATCGACTTGCGGATGCAAGGCAGAGACTAAACTGCTTGAATACCTGTGGAGCTTCCCTCGTCAGTTATTGGGTCGGTGACAAAAAGGGTTCCGTGGCAATGAGCACGTGCTAAACCTGTTTTCCGTTGGCGTGAAAGGTTTAGTACGAAACCTTTTCCACGAAACCTTTTATTGCAGACATCCAGAATTGGCTTTATACGAAACCTGTTTTTTACGAAACCAATAAAGGATCTTCCCGTGTATTGAGGGGAAGATCCTTTTTTTTAGAGTATAGGGAGATAGAGACAATTGAATTCTTTTGTCAGAAACAAAAAAACGAGGTATGCTCAGATTTCTGAAAAAAGAAATATCCTAAAAAACCAAAATTTTCACAAACAGCATTTAATGACAACTTGCGTAATTACGACAATTTCTCAGAACTTTTAGTAAATAAAATTATATGAGAAAGAAATCTCCACATAATTTCGCAACTTTTTATACCACATCAAAGCGAATTTCCAAAAAATTTCTGTGATTACTAGGAAATTTCTATCTATCTAATCCAAAATTATATAATATTCATATAATAAGATTCATTTACAATTAAACAACCCTACCCCCGAAAAATTGAAGAAATTATGAAAGTTTCCGAAATTACCTTAATTCCCTAGTAATTTCGGAAATTTCTTCAACTTTATGGGAGGAAGTGGGTAAGGTTCTTTAAATTCATGATTATACTTAATAGATCTTTGCTATAATATTGTCGAAATTATAAAAATTTCCTAGTAACTACCGTAATTTTCTGAGAAATTTCTGTTGAAAATTCTTCGCAACAACTAGTTAAACCACCTCTCCCCCACTTAAAAATCGACCTCAGCCCAGGAACGTTCAACTGGGCTAAAATTTGGAGCATATGTTGGAGCTGAAACGGAGAAGCTGTGGTAAAATTTGCAGCTCGATATGCAGGGGTTTAACAGAGATATGAACCAACTAAAGGTAAAAAATAGCTCATTTTCGTTCCAAGATTTCTCGGCCGAGGCTCGATCAATATATTTAATTTCTTTTTGCTTGAAAGAGCATCTCAGGATGCAGGGTACTATAGAGTCCTTTTTTTTAATTCATACTTTTTTAGCAGAAAAAGGGAATCACAAGTTCAATGGCTCAAAAAACGCGCCAAAAATGGGTGGCTAGTTACATAAACGTCTGTATAAATAATAAAAAACAAAGCTTAATTAAAAAAAGGAGTCTATATTACCCTGCAATCTCGACGCGCTCTTTCAAATAAAAAAAATTAAATACATTGATTGAGCCCCAGTCGAGAAATCTTGAAACGAAAATCAAAAAATCACAAATCGAGAAAAAACGAAAAACATTTTTCGTTTTTTGGAAATAATCATGATTTTCGGGAAGACGTTAACAAAAATCATCGAAAATTTTGGCCAAAAACAGGGTACTGAAAAAAAAACAATGTAGTTTTTGAAAGGTCTGAAGACATGCTATTTTCCCATGCATTTATCTCAATTTTGAAATTTTCGACGAAAATTGAGTTTTTTTGAGTGGGGGGGGGGGGGGGGTAAGTTCAGATATTTCGTCGTAATTTCTGCTGCATTTGTTTGTATTTTGGATAATTACTGATAAATTTCACGGTAGAGATTTGATATTTATCGAAAGTATCTAGTAATTTCTCTTGTGCAGTAAGAGTAGTTACCGAAATTTCCATAAAATTTGTTTTCTTATATGCAGGTAATTTCCTGGATAATTCTTAGTTGTGGTTATATTGGTTTTTCAATGATGTGGTGATAGTTATGATATTTTCTGAAAGTAGCATTTTGTATTGCTATAATTTCCGAAATATGCATTTTGAATAGGGAAATTTCTTTTTTTATCGAAATCTGCCTACTGCTGAAATAACCAAAAGACTTTGACTTTTTCTTGGAGGATATTGAAACTATGAACAGTAGTAACGAACTAGATCATACCTTCGTTAAATCGTAGGCTCATAATAGTAGTTTGATTTAGATAGTATAGTCATGAAGAGTTTTGTTGTTTTCTGCTACTTTTTCATAAAAAAATTCACGGTTTTCTGGAGAAAATAAACCGAAACTAAAGAAAATCAAAAACAAGAATTACTGTATATAATGAATTTTTTTCTGATCAATAGTAAACTACAGACTCAGAATTTATCTGGACACGGATCGGAACCCAATAAATTCAATTTTGACAGAGCCAGACTCGAGCGGGACTGGGCCAGGTTGGACCGGTCAGGCTCTAATTATAAGTCATAATGTCATCAAAATAGATGATTTTTTTTACTACTTCAGATTTGTCATTTCTTGAATTAACAACACATCTATCATAACGTAAGAAAAAAAAAGAATATTATATGTTTATCGTCAAAATATGGTTCTTGATTCTGATATCGTCGATAACAATTCACAAGTATGTATATTATACCATGTTACTTTTAAAGTTGGGAAGAAATTCTCTTTGTTGATATTCCTGTCTTAATATCCATATTAAAATATAAACAAAATAGCTACCTTTAGCTATAAATTTTAGAAATAATTGATAAATAAATATGCGTTTATATAATTCAAAACCGCAACATATGAGAAATTTCTTTGTCGCGATGAATCATTGAAATTAAATAATTATAATACCCAAGCAGACAAGACCTGTGAAAAAACGCGTTTAAACGCACAGTCGGGAACCGCGACTGTGAGCGAAAAACGCTGACTAATAAAACGTCAAAAACGGCGTTTTTGGCGTGGAATTGGCACTTTCAAAGCGTTAAAACGCATAGATTTTGAATTGTATAAAAAATTAGTGCGTTAAAACATTAAGAAAACGAGTTTCTTAGCGTTTTAACACACTTTTTTTTATGCAATTCAAAATCTATGCGTTTTAACGCTTTGAAAGTGCCAATTCCACGCCAAAAACGCCGTTTTTGACGTTTTATTAGTCAGCGTTTTTCGCTCACAGTCGCGGTTACCGACTGTGCGTTTAAACGCGTTTTTTCACAGGTCTTGTCTGCTTGGGTAATAGTAGAGCATAAAAACTGATTGATTTTTCATTACAGTTCTAAAACAAATCTATTGAATCGATTAAATGCCTAGAGACAGTCGATCAAACCTATTGTGATAAAACAGCTTCAATGTATGTATTATTCTGAAACTCAGAAGGATATGGAGAAAGTTACAATTATCAAAAAATTTCCTTTGATAGTTTTCCACATATGTTTTTCAAACAAACCTTGATTTTTCATCCTTTCCTCATCTTATTCTATTGATCGTTAGGGTACAAAGTGTTCGACATTCTACTTCCAGCTCGTTTACCATCAACAATGCCAATTTTTCGTTACTCTGGATCTATGACAATATCAAAGAATATTCGAACGAGAACTATGAAACACAATTGCTTCTTCAGAAAATTATTCCCAATCTCGAGATTGAATCCGATATTGAGGATGCTATATACAAAATGAATCGTATGAAATATAGTGAAAAAACTCTTATAGTCATTGTTTCTGGTCAAAAAGCATCGCGCTTGATACAATATTTAGATCATTATAATTTGAATGATGATATTGATGCATTATTTATCTTCTGCAACAAGCCAGATAATTATCGACAATTACAACATGATAAAATGATAGGCATTTTCACTGATCCAAAAATTCTTGTAGAATCAATTCGTAGTATTATATTCATAGTTTCAAGTAAAACAGTAAAATCTTCGGTTAATCTTTTGGATGAAAACCAAAAATGGTTACGAATGGTTTCTTCAATCATATTAAATAACATTTAGTATGAGCATTTGCTTGAAATTCTTAAAATTTCGCCTCAAGATGAAAAAGCCAAACAAGATATGATTAAAAAGAGTTTAGAATACTACGTTAACCAAGAGACAGAGTTATCACAAATTGAAGATTTTCGTAACGAATATACTTCAGAAGTGGCCATTGAATGGTATACTGCCGATTCTTTTGTTCATAAACTTGTCAACAAAGCACTACGAAGCGAAAACATCGATCTTCTTTACACATTCCGTTTTTTTATCAGTGCGCTTAGTGCAGAAATCAAACGTGAACACATCAAACAAGAAAAAAAATTTGGAAGTATCATTTCGAAAATTGCCAGTGGCTCTAGTTCGATGATTAAATTATTTAGTGGACAAAAATTGCCACAACTTGAAGTGACCCAACTCAAACAGAGTGTTGGTACTGTAATAGCAATCAATGGTTTTTTATCAACATCACTGAGTTCGAGTGAAGCAAAAGATTTCGCTACACGTGGCGTAACTCCAATTAACATGAAACAAGTTCTCATTGAAATTTCATTCGATAAAACATCACAAAGTATAATCAACTTTGCTGAAATTGAACATCGTGCACGATATCGCGACGAACAAGAAGTTTTATTCGATTATGGTGCTCTTTTTAATATTACTTCTACGGAATACGATCGGTATTTGGAAATTTGGAATGTTAAAATGACGGCTATTTCTAAAAATTCGATTAAAGAACATCCATACTACAATATTGTACATGAAACATTTATTCGAAATCATTCAACTAATGTCGCTTTTGGTATTATTATGGCACACGGTTTTGGAAAGATAGATGAAGGAATTCGTTATTTTGATCAACTACTTTCATCTTATTCATCTGACCATATGGATATTCCAGATATTTTACAACAACGAGCTATTTTACATGAAAAAAATGGTGATCATACATTGGCACTTCACGATTATGATCGAGCATTAGAAATTCGTCGTGAACGAATTCGAGAAAATTTCTTAGGAATGGCTTCACTTCATAGTAACATCGGTAGTCTACAAATGGCTATGTCTAATTTTTCAGCAAGTCTCAAGAATCATGAAGAAGCATTAAACATTTTCGAACAAATTTATACAAAAGAAGAAGATCATGTGACAAAAGCAAAAGTAAATGAAAATATTGGTTTGACTTATCAACGTGATGGTATGTCATCTAAGGCACTCGAATATTTAACTCGTGCTCAGAATACATATGAACGAATTTTACCAGAGAAAGATTTATTAATAATTGAAATTTTGGGTCATATTGGAGCTGTTCATGAAGCTTCAAATAATTTATGCCTAGCTATTGAATTATTTTCTCATCAATTAAATTGGAGTGAAGAGATTTTACCTGTAGACCATCCATTACTGATCACCTATCTTGATTCTGTCTTACGTCTTTATACAAAGATGAATCAAACATCAAAAATTAATGAGCTATTTGATGCACATTTGCAAAAGATCAATAAAGTTCTTGACGAAGATCATTCGCTTGTTGCCCGTCTGATATTTATGTTCGCTTCTGTTCTTGAATTATCACAACCATTGGAAGCTATTCATCTCTATGATCAAGTATTACAAATTAGTGAAAATTTAATACAATCTGATCAATCCATACTATTGAAATCTCATCAGAATCTTGCACGATTGTACAGAAAATTCGCAAATCTAGACGAGGCACTCAATCATGCTCTTAAGGCTCTTATTTATCAGCAACAAATTTCATCTGAAAAAGAAAATCAATTATTCGAAGCTAATGAATTACATCATATTAGTTCTATTTATCTCGAAATGGGATTATTCACTAATGCTTTGCAATTTTTGACTAAATCTCTCATTATATATCAATCAATATATACAATTGATCATCCAACTATACAAACAATTCTCATTGATATCGGTCGTGCAGCTAATCAAAGTCAATCTCATTAGGAACAACGTTAATGATGACATCATGTACACAGTTTCATTCCTTTTTTTTATACCTTTAGCAAAATCTATAAGAAACTGTTTAACATAGCAAAATTTTTTAAAAAAATACTGACGATAATAAAGCAATAAAAATTAAAGCAGATTAATAGAAATCGAGATTTTTACACACACAGCTTCTAATCATGTAGATATGAATTCAATAATTATTATTTACATTTATTTGTTTTTTTCTCTTTTATGAGACGATCTATAACTGTATTGAAAATTTCGTATTACCGTATTGTACAGAAAATGTTTATCTATATTTTTTTATTGGTGGTCGAACAATTCAAAACTACTATATATAATCTAATCTAAAAATTGTTTTTAAATATATCTGAAAAAAAAATTAAAAATGAAGATTTATAAATCACAATAAAAAGTAAATCCAATCTTATGAAATTTCTTTAGTCAAATCGAAGTTTTTTTATTCTTTGTTGCAGTCATATTGCTCTTAAACTTTGCTAAAATTTCACATTATATCTTCCCGCAAAATATTCATTATTATATAAAAAGTAGTTTCTTATCATAATTCGATATTATTTTTTTACTACTGTCGATAAAAGTAGACATTACACACATGATCAAATATTTCTTAAAACTATATTCGACGAACTTTTTCATAGAAACAAAACGACGATTGATTATTGAAATTAAATAAAGATATAATCTTCATTATGATATTATGAATGACACTTTTCGAAGAGACATTTAGATACAATGAGCATAAAAATCATCTAAAACATTCTATTATTTAATCATTAATTATCATTTTGAAATAAAGATCAACAATGACGATAATACTACCGACTATTATCAATACAATGCAAATAAATTCTACTACTTATACAATTAGATAATAAACATCATAATACTAACTTTTGTTTACTGGAAATTGGTTTAGGTTTTGATAGCTATGTAAAAAGAATATTTTAGTTCAACAGCTAACATTCATTTTATTGGGTATGATAAAACAAATGCTGATCAATATATGAATGCAACTATCTAGTACATAAATTCTTCAAAAGAAGGCTTTATATATAAAGTGCACACCAATCTTTCTGAGATAGTTTACATATGAAATGATAGGTTTTATGGATTTTACTTTAGGATATGATATATTTTCTTCAAAAATTCCTGTTTCATATTAAAAGATGGCAAATGGTTCAAACTTCAAAAATTAATACAGAAGAAAATTCTATAGGAAATAAAGATATCATTGAAAAAGTGAAATCTATATCAACACAATTGTTCTAAAATATTTCACTGTTTGTAAATAATTACAGTTATTATTTAGTTAAAATAACTTTTATTATTTCGATGGTGAAACAGTGCAAACTAAAAACAAAAAAGACTTTATTTGGATAAGAACAAAAACAAAATAAACAGCAAAACAAAGAAGTTATACGAGCACGTGTTTGTTTGATAAACGTTAACGTATACAAGTAAATATGTTTTGCGCATTAGATTAAATTATTTTGAAAACAGATTCTTAGATTTATAAAATTTACAACTACAAATAGTCCTACTACCAGGTAAAAAACGATCTAAAGTTGAATACTTTTTAGCACAGAAAATTCTGATCACTAACACTAATACGGGCTTTTTCGATCGTTATGTAAAAACGCTAGAAATTAAATAAGGAGATTTCAGCATAGATAATATTTAACTAATACTTCGGTCAATTTCTATTATTTATCTTAACATTTTTTTTCCTGTAAGTTAAATTTTTCTTCAAAATTTTACAATTGCGTCTATTGATGGAAAGAAGATCTAGATAACAAAAGTTGTCCTATACTTTAGACTTACAATAGATTGAAGGACTCTATGCATCACATAAAATAGACATTCGGAGCTTTATTATTTTTTGATAAAAGAACGAATGTTCATCTATCAGATCCAACTAACCTGAGTGAAGAACTATAAAACTGCAAAAAAAAACGAAGGTTTAGACATAATATATTTTTTACCCGATTGTTACACTTATTGTATTTATCTTATATTATAAATTAAGAGTTATAATTCTGTATTTTTTTCAGTCTGCTATTTTCTTACATAAAAATGAAATTTGGTGAATATTTACGAAGGCATTTAACTCCTGAATGGAGTAGTCAATATATATCATATGAAGAAATGAAAGAATTATTTACTGAAATTATTAGTAAAGCACCATCTATTAATGAGAATGATCAAAATTTATCACGTAAACAATATTTTCTTGAAGCTGATGAAGAATTTTTTCAAGTATGAAAAACAAAAATATTTTTATTTTTATTAATTGAATTAATCATTATTCATTTTATTTTTTTAAGTATTGTGAAAATGAAGCATCAAAAATTAATACATTCTTTGCTGAAAAATTAGCAGAGTAAGTTTTTATTTCGAATAAGAATATGTATAAATTTCATAATAAATTTCTAAAATTAATATATTAAGTATTTAGAAATGAATAAATATTGTTATATCATTGTAGAGCATTATTAAAATTTGATCAACTTAAAAATGAACTTGAATGTATTGAACGACCTAATACAGATCGTCCTATGGCTTTTAGTAATGTATTATATACAAGAAAAGTTGAAGTAAATAGTGATGAAAATGAACAAAGTATGTCAAATTCAAATGAAGAAAATAATACAAATTCATGGATTAATAATATTAAATTTCGACGATCAAATTCTATACGTCATCGTAAACAAATAAAACGTCAACAATATCGTAAAATCCATGATCTTAAATTAGCATTTAGTGAATTTTATTTAATGCTTATTCTTTTAAAAAATTATCAAACACTTAATTATACTGGGTTTTGTAAAATATTAAAAAAACATGATAAATTATATCAAACAACACGTGGTTATGAATGGCGGTAGGAATTTCTTTTTGTTATATAATCTTATTGATAAAATTTTAGAATATCATATATTGATTCTACACCATTTTATACATCAAAACGAATTGATCAATTAATGAATGAAGTCGAAATATTATATACAAATGAACTTGAATCTGGTAGTCGAACACGAGCTATGCAACGTCTTCGTGTTCCACCACTTGAAGAAAAACAACCACGAATTGTTACATTTCGTTTAGGAATGTTTATTGGTAAGAATTATTATTTTAACAAAACTAAAGATAATTTATTTAATATATATAAGGTATGCTTTGTATTTTAATTCCAATGTTAATAATTCTTAAAATTGCTTTATATGATAATAATTCATTATCGACTGTAAATCGTACCTGTTTACATCCGACTGATAATGGTAATATTCCACCAAGAACAGTTAATTGGCGTGCAGCACTTCATCTTTATCGTTCATCATTTTTTCTAATACTTCATATAATATTTTTTGGTATTAATGTATATGGTTGGTCAACAAGTGGAGTTAATCATGTTCTTATATTTGAACTTGATCCACGAAAACATTTAACATATCAAAAATTTCTTGAACTTGGAACATTTTTAATGGTTACTTGGTTTTTAAGTTTTAATATATTTATGATATTATTTTATTATGATTATCATCCATTTGTTCAACCATTTATTTTTATTATATTTTTGATTGCATTTTTACTTAATCCAATACGAATATTTTATTATAAAGCTCGAATATGGTTTTTAAAAACATTATTACGTGTATGTTCAGCACCATTTTTTCATGTTGGATTTGCTGATTTTTGGCTTGGTGATCAACTTTGTTCATTAGAATTATCTTTTTTTGATATTGAATTTTTTATTTGTTTTTATATAACTGGTTCAAATTGGAATACATCAGCATCTACAAATACATTTTTTTGTAGTGGTTGGTCACAAATAGCATTACAAACATTTTTTATAATTCTTCCATCATGGTTTCGTTTTGCCCAATGTCTTCGACGATATCGTGATACAAAAAATAAATTTCCACATTTAGTTAATGCTGGAAAATATTCTACAACTTTTTTTGTTAGTATAACAAATGCACTTCGACGTACAAAAAATTTTGATTATCATAATAATAAATTAGAAAATCCATTTCTTTATTTATGGATAATAACATCTTTAATTAGTTCAACATATAAAGTTATATGGGATATTAAAATGGATTGGGGTTTTTTAGATAAAAATGCTGGAGATAATAAATATTTACGTGAACAAATTGTTTATCCAAAAAAAAATTATTATTATATTGCGATTATTGGAAATATTATTCTTCGATATATTTGGATGATAAATATATTTATACATTTTAATTCATTATTTGCTGAATTTTCAGATATAACCGGTTTTACATTTGGTCTTTTAGAAATATTTCGAAGATTTATTTGGAATTATTTTCGTTTAGAAAATGAACATTTAACTAATTGTGGAGAATTTCGTGCTGTTAGAGATATATCAATTCGTCCTACACCTATTTTAAATGGGAATTTAACATCTCAACAAATAGATAATCAATCAGAAATTCATCGAAATGAAAATGGAACAATAACAACAATTAGAGAAATACCAATGACAATTATTAATGATAATCGAAATGTATCTAATGGTTCTATAATACGAAGAAAGACAAATGCAGAACAATTTATTGATGAAATGAATACAGTTTTAACCATTGATCCAAATTCGCGTAAATCTTTTGATAATTCAACAGATTCTATTGCTTGACATTAATTAATATATATTTTTATATAAAATCAATTTTCTTTTTAATATAAAAAATAAATGAAAAATGTCTTCTTTTTTACGTATTCCAAGTGTCACATATTAGGTATCGTACTATTTCCGTCTTGATTAGTTTAATGATAAAAGTATTTATTTTATTTGAATGTAGTTCATCTTCTTTATTTTCAATTGAAAAGTTTCTATTGTAAAATTTTGTATTGAGAGTGTGACTATATGATTCTGCTTGATTATTAATTCAATATTCATCTCTAAATTTCTCTTTCAATAGATGGGTTAGCATTATTTGCATCCTAAGATTTGTTAAGAATAGTATAAATGGTTATTATAGGATAAGAAGAATAACTGATTTTTATTAAAACAATAATAAAAGTAACTGAGGAAATAATTTACAGACAAAAGAGCTTTTCATTTAGAAAAAATAAAAAAGAATTTCTTTGTCTAATCTAAATCAATATAATTAATCATTATTTATACATGAAGAGGTGTTAAATAGAAATTTTTGTATTCTATTATTACCCTCATCCGCTACATATAAATTCCAATATTTGTCAAATTTAATACCTCTTGGTGCTTCGAGTTGATCTGCTTTATCACCATA
This sequence comes from Macrotrachela quadricornifera, assembly GCA_022393335.1. NCBI lineage: Eukaryota > Metazoa > Rotifera > Eurotatoria > Philodinida > Philodinidae > Macrotrachela > Macrotrachela quadricornifera. Next base: position 2,288,923 of record JAJEKB010021543.1, on the reverse strand, counting down.
ACCACCAAATCCAGCAATTACAGATTGAGCTTCTTTTTCATATGGTATCCATTTTAAAACTTTATGAAGATAAAAACTTGATATATACATTATCATTGTTTTATTTAATGTTGGTGCTAATAGAATTGATGCTGGAACATCTAATATATGTGTATCTGTATTTTTAGCTACAGTTATTCCTTTAATAGCATCTGGAAGCCATTTTTGAATTCGTTGATTGAATGAATCACAAATATAAATTGCACCAATTTCATTGAATTCATCAACGTAGATACCATAAGGAGTATTTAGCTGATTTAAACTAGATCCTGCACCATGTCCACCCGCTACAACTATTCCAGAAGTTGAATTTATAAAGTATTTCATAACACGATGATTTCCAGTGTCTGATATATAAAGACTAGAATTTTGGTCAACATATATTCCAGGTTGATCATTGAGAATGAGTTGATCCAACGCATGACCTAGTCCATTGCCTCCAGCAACTGTTATTAGTGATCCATCATCTAAACTTAATTTATTAACTTCATTACCAAATGCATCCGTAAAATAAATATTATCAAATATGTCAATAAATACACTCGGCGTTTTGGTGTTTGCTAACAATGTTATATTTGTTCCATTAGAAAAATACTTCTGTAAACGATGATTTTCTGTATCAGCAACAATTAGATTTTCTTCACTATCAATAGCAGCATCGTGTGGATCATACAGATCTGAAGCAACTGTTATTCCGTTTGGATTCCATTCAGCAGAGACACAAAGAGTTTGAGGAATTAAAGTCGAAGTAGGAGTTGTAGTCAAAGTTGTAGTTAAAGTCGAAGTCGAAGTCGAAGTCGAAGTCGAAGTCGAAGTCGATGTCGAAGTAAAGGTTGAAGCAGAAGTGGAGACCAAGATCGAAGTTGAAGTGGAAGTTGAAGTCGATGTCAAGATCGAAGCCGTAGTTGAAGTGGAAGTCAAGTTAAATGTTATCATTTGAGCTTAAAAATTGAGAAAAAACGAATTCAGATTTATCTATTTTAAAACATTATATATGAAAAAATACTGACCAGTCGACATTTTTTCTCCATTAGATTTTGTATAAAAAACAGTTAATATGATTGCAATAGTAACCAATATAATAATTAAAAGAATGATTGAAAACCATTTTATTTGACGATTTGTCAAACGTGAACAATAGCCATTTTTCGTCAATGCAATAGATGTTGTGTTTGCTGCGTTATGTCTGATCGGAGTTGAATTAGTCGTTCGACGTGCAAGAGGATTGGAAAAGCTAAATGTCTTTCCATTGTGAAAAGACCTATTTTTTGAAGATGTCTGTTCAGACATTGTAAAAATAATTTCATTGTCCGCTATATCAAATTGCTGAATATTGTCAGGTTTCGATGAGCATTGTAACTATATAGGTAGAAAATAAAGTTTTCAAATAACATCTATGAATATTGTTCAGTCAATGAAAATCTACTTGAACTAATACTCATTTATAATTCGTAAGAAGCATGTAGAAATATTTTAAGTTTACCTTATGTTCTCTGATACTATTGAATTTTTTTGGTAACCCACAGTAAAGACAAAGAACATCTAAATTTTCATGACTTTTCACTAAATATAAGCAGAAGAAACAAGATCAATCGTGTAAAAAGTCAATAATGACGTAGCATTGGTGTTACTAACTATTAGCATTCGTTTGATCAATATGTGTAGTCTGTGGTTGTTGTTTAAAAGCTTCTACGGCATCTTTTATAGCATAATTTGGTGTTAATTGTTTTATACTGAGAGGTTTTCTTGTTATTGGACTAGTATTATGTTGAATAATCCATTGAGTTATTGCATTTCTTTCATATGTATATCCATCTTCAGCTAGAACTGGATCATTAAATAATTCTAATGTTATTGGACAAATTAAGTATTGTTGTGTGTTTGTAGACGACATTTTGTAATTCCTTTCAATTTAAAAAAAGAATACTAATTCAACAATAAAAACATGAAGATATATATATCTTATCGCTTACATGTTGTTCAGGTAAACTCATTTTTCTCTGTCATTGTTGACAATTAATACCTCTGTTGAAAGGTAAATAAATAAACTTATATGTCAGTTAGCAAATATAACTTTTAATGTTTCTATTAGGAATTTCATTTTTATTTTTGTATATCTATACATATATAAATATATTAGTTTATCGAAGAAGATAGACATGAATAAATGTAATTAAATAGCCAACATACAATTGACAAATTATACTCTTTCGGCGTGTTCTCCAATCATGCAACCACATCAGATATATATATACAAATGCAGATACGTTGATCCTAGTTCTTAGCAAAAATTGGAATTCTTTCATCTTAATTTCATTTTTGTAAAAAAAGTTATAATTTTACAAAAATTGAATTCAAAGATAGTAATGCACACTAGAAATAAAATATTCGACAAAACATAACCAAAACTTTAATAATAACTAAGAAAAATTAGGTCTACTATCATACAAATCTAATGAAAAATGTTAATATAATCAGATACTTAAGTTACCATAGACGAAGTACGAAAATATTGTCCGTGTATTTAACTAATAGTTTGTCAATTAGATTAGTGAAAAGTATTAATTCATTTTTGTTAAATACAAGTTTAAAACTAAATTGATTTGTAAAGATGACTATGACCTTTTGACTATAGATAACGAGATATATGTAGGTTTATAGGGGAAGACTTCCTCTATCCAACAATATATATACTATTCAGTTCTGTTGCGTACCACGAGAAAATCCATACACATAATGTTGAGTGAATATCTGTTATCAGGTCAAAGGTCAACTAACAATGATCAAAAGTTAGGGTGTGGTGGGCATAGGTATGAGGAGTTGTAACTGTTACTTGATGATCTTCAATAAAATCACAACCTTGTCCACGCACATACCCCTGAAGATCAACCCAAACATTGACTTTTGTCCTGGTAACAGACACACATTCAATATTATGTATAAAGATTTTCTCTCATAGTACGAAATAGAATCTGATAATACATACGCCATTGGATAGAGGAAGTCTTCTTCTATGAGCGTGCATATATACCGTTAGGTCAAAAATTCAGCTGTAAATCATAGTCGCCTCTCCTTGATTTTCTTGATTCTCTCGATTTGCTAGACTTCCTTGAATTCCACGTCAGATTTACGGAGTATCATTCGAAGATCGATTGATGTGTTAATTTTCTCGATTTTTTAAAATTTCTTGAATTGCTAATTTCTGGATCGTAGTTACTGCTGATCTTTTCCAACATAATCCTAGTCGGAATTTGTTAGTTAGGATTCCTGTGAAAGTATGTTCGGTTTTCATTGGGAATCTGACCGATTCCGCAGTACGAAATTGTAAATATGTATTGATGTTTTGGATTCACACGCACTAGGTGATAATATTTCATATAACTTGTACGATAATGCATGGCCTATGGTGATTTTAAAAAAACATTCTGCATGTCGATGTTTGTTTTAAGAAATTTTTTGCAAATACACGCGTTTCTCTGACTCTCATGTTTGACTGAGTGTGGCAAGCCAAAAGGTAACAAATAAAATTAGTGTGTTTTTCATCTGGTTTACTGATGATTCGCTTGTTAATCCCCATTATGTAATACAGATTTATTGGTAGTCAAAATAGTCTTGTTTCTTTCATCTATCTTTTGTCGATGATCGTGCTAGAGCTCTTTTAAACTGGATGATGTAACACTTGAATAGCATTGTAGACTTCGGATAGACAATAGCATATATTAAAGTTAAACCTAAATACTCGATAAAAATCAAGATTTATTTGAATTTGGTTTAAAAGATCAGTTCATCAAAATTTCGTTGAAACAAATTTTTGGTAGTATAAAATATGAATTCTCCCTAGTTATGTAGCGTTGTTTCAATAAAAATAAGTAATAAAATACTACATGTTAAGATGTTTTTTTTAGTTTTTGTTCTTTCCTTCGTAGATACTGTTTTGATAAGAACACAATGATGATTAAGAATCTTGAAATATGAAAAGAAAAAAGACAAAATTCACGAGTTGGAAAAAATTCTATGCACATAATTTCATTAATAATGTTAACTTCAGAATCTATTCATTTCAATTGAAGAATTATTAATTTATTTAAACTTTTTAAACGAACAGTCTGAATATTTAGAAAAATTACTTGTTAATGGGCACGTCATAATATTAACATTATTGACATTAACGCAGTTATTAAACAAATAACGCTCATCTAAAGACTCGCTCAGCACTTTCTCGTAGAAATCGTGTTTCTAAACTACCGTCAAGCTATTCATTTACGAAATTAAAAAAACCGAAGCCAGATTCAAGTTCCTCGACCTCAACTGCCTTTGACCAAACTTCATAAAAAACAAATGCTATTTGTTAAAAATTTGTCGTTTGTTTGAAAAATTGATCATCAAAAAATTTTTTTGACCTTGTGCGGACACAAGCAAGCAAATAAGCAGATAATTTATGTTCGAAAGACTCTTCTCTACGAGAAAGAGAATATTACGTTGCAGATTAATTTGGAAATTTGGTTGGTATATTACTCATTGAAAGCTTTCTCAGTTTTTGTTTGTGCTTATTATCATTACTCGGAAATACAGATATGATATTGATAATAACCAAGGCGTGTTTTTTCGACGATTGAAAAAAACCAAGTCATTCGACTATATAAGAAGTAAAGTACATCTTTCCATTGAGTCTGATCACAATGTTATTTTCTTTCAAACCGGTTCTGTTTTGTTGCACTCTTGTTCTGGGTAAGATATAAATGTCTTATAAGTATATATTTTTCCACGATTTTTTATATTATTTTATTAAAGTATTTTTATCAATCAATGCTATGCCTATGGTGAACCAAACTTCATCTTTAATCAATACAGATGCAAATGCTTCGAAAGTTCTGGCTAATACTAGATGGTATGAACCATATAGAACGACAACTGCTGTTATCATTCACCACTACAGTTATACAAAAGTATACGTAGGTGCTGGTTGTGGGTGTGGTGGTTTGCTTGCTCTTATTATTTTCTACTATATATGCAAAAAATCTTAAGACAATACTATAAGCTATTAACTTTTTGGTGACTTATACTTTTTAATCACGAATAAAAGAAGTCTTTTAAGAAATGCTGATAGTCTATATTGTTTGATAGGTATATTGTTAGCAGAATGTCTATGGCACAAACACCATAAGTGATACAAAATAAAGCATAGAAATGTTTATCACCTCAATAAAATTCTACTGTAAAAATTCGGTGGAATGTATCGATAGAGATTATCATTGCTTCTATGCTCCATTTAGACTAATCACTAGATACAAATTTATGTATTCTTTGTAAAACCAATAAAAGCAACGGTTAAAAGATATTCCATACTGCACAGTGGGGAGCCACGCGGACATTTGCGAAAATATTCTTTTACAGAATCTAACTGTTTGCATAGATACACACATATGTGATCTATCATGTTCTGAAATAGCGGTTCTCAAAGTTCCAGAGAGTTAAGGAAAGTCAAGTCGCTCGACAATATAGCATAATATTCCACAAGCAAACAATACCGTAAAAAACTTACTCATCTATAGCCTTTATGATAGGGAAAAAAATGACCGTAATCTAATTTAAAATAGAATAGAAAACAAGAAGTTTCTATGCCGAAAAACTGCCCGAAAACTTATCGTTCTGTATATCAAAAAGTCTACAAAGGGATCACGTCTCATCAAGCTCGTATTTTCACCATATATACATACATATGTATCCTGATTATTGTAGTAGCATCGACTCATGAAACCTTTCCTAGGATATGTTAGAAGATACTCAAAAATCCGAGGTCTCTAGGCGGACACTCGCTCTTAGATATCTGTATTAGGCCTTGAAGAAAAACTAAGGTGATATTCGGAATCAGCTCGTGGAACTGCATCGAACCATATAGATATTCGGGTTCTTTCAGGTCTCTGGAGCAGCTAATTTGATGCATGTTATAGCTTCTCCATCGATGAACTGTTTTGTGCGTAGGTTTCCCACTGGTTATATGTTGTGCAGGACTTCCGTAGTCAATGAGACTTTGGATTTGAAGCTAGAGAAGATATAATTGTATTGTATATGATGAAAGATTTCTGGGTTTTTAGACGATATAGATATGTATTAAAATATACTCGGATTTGAAGCTTGCTGTTAAAGTGAAGGTCCTATGAAAAAAAAATGGTTTATGGGTATGGGTTTATGTTAGGGTCAAAAGAACATTAACATTGCAACTTCTTAAAACCTCGCAAAGTCTTGCGCTATTTTATGACAGTACTTACAGGCTCTTAAGCACTATATCAGGAAGATACCCTTAGGTCCTTCGTATAAAGCTGCTAGGTCAGTTCTTCCCAGATTAACACATGCAAACAAATACTTCTTCCTTCCACAGTCGAGGGTTAAGTGAGTCGTAACGACAAACATTACTTGTTATTAATATCGTTATATTTCTATTTTTGACTCTATTTACTTTCATTATAATTTTTCTTAAATAGTTTCTTTCAGGTACTATATATTCTAGAGATCAATTGACAATGTATGGTTTTTAATCAAAGTGATAAAATATTAGCATGCAAGAAGTGACTAAGCAGTGATAACAATTATGTCAAATAAAATAACTTTTTAACCTACAATATCCATAATATATATTATTAATTCATAAGATTTGTGAAATCTCAAGTTGTTAGACTTATAAACATGGGAATTTTGTATTAATCTATGCAATTTTCCAAATGTCTTCCAACACAACCTACTCTTGCCATACTGTTACCATTTTATATTAGGTTTTAAAAAATTTATCACTATAAAGGTAGAGATAGGATAGACAAGAAGCTAAAATTGCAATTAGATTAAGTTAGATTGGCAATGTCATCATAACTAACATTTTCGAGTTATTAGAATAATATTTAACTTACTTTTATTCAGGCGCGATAAAAGTTCATGATAGTTTATACTCAATAATGGTTTTAATAGATGACATAGCATGTTCTTATCATATTCCAAAATAGGTTTAAAACTCATGTGATTCAACAATAAGAGAAGAAGCACACGCTTGATCACAAATAACTATAAAAGAATGATGAATAAACATGGTTAAACAGTTTATTTTCGCCGAGATGCTATTCGTTCTATTTATCGTGGTGCAATGTATGCTGATAGTGCAAATAGACGGGTCATTCTGTATTTTTCCACGTTCACCTGATCATTTACGCGTTGCGCTGTGAGGGTCAAATGGTATAACTATATCTTGGAGAACTGGTGGTGATTTCGGCTCAAATGATACACCTAATCCACAAGTGGAATATAGCACAAGCAGTACATTTGATAATAAAGTCCTTTCTCTTATTGGAACCTCTGCAAACTATAATAAACATTCATTTTTTCATAATGTTCCTCTACTTAATCTGATGCCTTCTACAGAATATTATTATCGTATTTTTGCTTCTCCTCGATGTGTCTTTGAATCTGATATACATTCATTTACTACAGCACTCGCTATTGGCAGTTCAAAACCAGTCACTATTGGAATTGTTGGTGATTTAGGAAATGGTAATTTATTAAATTTAGGTGTAGCCTCACGTACCATGAAAGCTTTACGTGAAGGAGCTAAAGATATAAATTTTTTTGTTCATCTTGGTGATATATCCTATGCTGATGATTATGGCCTTGGTGTTCCATTCAGTTTTTATGAATCATCATGGAACAAATGGCAAAAAAAATATGGAAAAATTAACAGCAGATAATTTTTATATGACAGGACCGGGCAATCATGAAGTCACTTGTGTTATATTAGGTGATCTATTTTGTCTCAAAGATAATTACAAAAATTTCTCTGCTTATCTTCATCGTTTTCGTATGCCTGGAGACGAAAGTGGAGGTTACAAGAATTTATGGTATAGTTTTGATTATGGACTTGTTCATTATGTTATTATCAATACTGAAACAGATTTTCCTGGAGCACCATCAGGTCCAGGTACTGCTTTGAATGGTGGAAATTTTCGAGGACTTACAGAACAATTAGCTTGGTTTGAAGCTGATTTAAAAGCTGCCAATGCTAACCGTGCTCAAGTTCCATGGATTATTGTTTCTGGTCATCGTCCATTTTATGGTAGTCTGCCTAGACTTCCTGCTCTTCCAGGTAATTGTGACTCATGTCGTGATGTGTTCGAACCACTTATTTTGAAATATAATGTTGACTTTTACATTGCTGGACATGTTCATTGGTACGAACGTCTTTATCCTATCGATGCGAATGGAAATCCTTTGGCGAAAGATTATAACAATCGACCAGGTCCTATTCATATAACAAATAGAGCAGGTGGAGCTCCAGAAGGTATGGCTTTAACTAAAACGAATATCAGTGCCTCGGCTAATATTGTAACTGGTTTTGGATATGCACGATTAGAACTTAAAGATGCATCAAATGCTCGCTTAAGTTTCATTGATTCACGTAAAATGAAAGAAGTTGATTCAGTGGATATAATTCGTCACCATTAATAAAACATTTTATTTTATATTTTTAATTTCAATTTATGAGAAAAATAATTTGAAAAGCATTTTTTTTCCTGTTCTATTACTATCGATGTAACATACTCAACAGTGTGAAAGAAGTTAGTTTTTTATATTCTTTAGAAATATATATATTAGTCTATGTTAAATAATAATCCATTTAGTAATCGATAATGAAGATTGATGCATCAGATCAACAATTATGATCATTGATGGCAGTTTTTAGAATAATATACTTACGTATAGTGAAAGCCCAACGAATATGGATATACGAATGATGTGCATGACCTTGCGAATGCGAGTTTCGAAATAAAACAAACTCTTTCAACCTCGCACTCACTCTCAAAAACTTAATAATGTTCGATCGAGTGCGAATTTCTACCTATGTATTCTACTTATGGTAGTAGTTCCAATCCATGAAATATTTCCTAAACTGTTTTAGAGAGTACTCAAAAACCGAAGATCTCTACCGATATGATAGATCTTAAGTGTAAATATTCCACTTAGGTAATTTCCAAACAATGTAATCTTCACAAATATACAGTAGCGTAGTCAGGTATTTCTGAATAGTAGGCAACTTTGGGCAATTAAAAACTATGAACCATTCAAAGATTTTTCTACATCAATAATTTTGTCATACAAATTATCAAATACTAAATAATAATGTTAGAACATGTGTTTTTTTTTTGTCTTTTCTAATCCAATTTCTCAGTGAATAGTTTCTATTTGTAGTCAATGAAACATAATTTATAGAGAACAGAACAAATAGAAAATGTTTTTACTAAAAGTGCAAAATATGTTATTGTGTTTTTATTAAATGTATAATATATAAAAATCAAAGTGAATTCTATTAATATGGAAGACAACAATTTTGAAATATATACACTTATTTGGCTTGATGCTTCATTCAATACTGGTAATGAAAAATTAAATATTCAACGTCAACTTCGTTCATCAATTAATTATATAAAAATATTTAATGAAATAAATCAATGTGAAAATTATATTGAATCAATATCGAATGATGATAGAATTGTATTTATAGTTAGTGGTCAATTAGGTAAAGAATTAATACCTCGTATTCATCAATCACCACAAATATGTTCTATTTATGTTTTTTGTATTGATAGAAAAAAACATGAAATATGGACTAATCAATATAGAAAGGTTTTCTCATTAGAATATTTAATTTAAAAGAAGAAAAATATTTCATTTTTAGATAAAATGTGTAATAACACAATTAGATGAACTTGTTTCTCAAATTCAATATGATCAAACACGACGAAATTCTAATAAAACTGATGAACCATTATCAATCAGTATTTTTCAAGAGAATAAAATTAATGATAATGAATTTATTTATTTTCAATTACTTATTAATTCTCTTCTACAAATGAAATCGATATCAAAAGATAAATATCAATTAATTAATTTATGTGAAAATATATATAATGATAATGAAAATCAATTATTATTAATTGATGAATTTAAAAAAGAATATCAATCATCAAAAGCATTATGGTGGTTAACAAGAGATTCATTTATTTCCAAATTACTTAATAAAGCATTTCGAATAAAAAATTTTCATATATTATTTTTATTTAAATTTTTTATTCAAGATATTTCTCAACAACTTGAAGAAAATAAATGTTTAAAATCTATACATGTTTATCGAAGTCAATTTTTATCAACTAAACAATTAAATATATTTAAAAATTCAATTGGAAAAATATTTTCAATAAATTCATTTTTTTTTACAAATCTTATTCGAAAACAATCAATTTCATCTTTAAAAGAATTATTTCTTAATAATAATTATCATCGTATTCTATTTGAAATTGATGCTAATCCAAAATTAAGTCATATTAAACCATTTGCTAATATTATTTCATTTGGAGAACAACAAATTCTCTTTATGATTGGTTCAATATTTCGAATTAATCATATTTATCAAGATAATAATCAAATAACAATTATTCAAATGACATTATGTACTGATTATGAACCAGAATTAAAATCAATATATAATTCCGAACAATTTGATTTTCTTTCATTAGGTCATTTACTTATTGATATGAAAAAATTCGATGATGCACAAATTTATTTTAATAATTTACTCAATGAATTATCTTCTAATTATTCAGATATGATTATTTGTTATGATGCACTTGGAAATATATTATTAGAAAAACATCAATATGATTTAAGTTTAAAATGGTATGAAAAATCACTTGAAATTAAAATACAAACATTAGATCATAATCATTCAAGTATAGCATCTACTTATAATAATATTGCTTTAGTTTATCTTAATAAATATGATTATAAACAAGCATTAGATTCTTATAATATGGCATTAAAAATTTTTCAAGAGAAATTTGGTGAAGATAATCCACATGTTACTGAATGTTATAATAATATAGCTATGGTCTATAAAAATGAAAAGAAATATGAAGAAGCACTTGAATTTTATAATAAATCATTAAATATTCATGAAAAATATTTTTCTATTGATAATCCGGATTTAGCATTATCTCATACGAATATTGGTATTGTACATGGTTATCTTGATCAATATGATCTTGCGTTAGAACATTATAATAAAGCATTAAAAATTTATGAAGAAATTCTTCCTCCTAAACATTCTCTTATTTCTATGATATTTGAAAATATTGGAAATATATATTATGATAAACGACAATTTGATCAAGGACTTTTATATTATGAAAAAGCATCAGATATTTATTCTCAATTATTACCTTTAAATCATCCAGATGTTTTACAAATTCATATGATTATTAAACGTATTCAATCGAAATTAAAATATTAATAATTTTAATCTAATTTGTCATATTCTCAATCAATCCCACTATCTTATGAAAGTTATTTAACATGGAAAATGGAAGACCACGTTATGAAGACAAGTCTTTCTTTTCTTTAAAAAATAAAAATGTTAATGAAAGAGTTGAATACTTTGTATGTTTATATTATGATATTGTTAACAAATAAAAAAAGAATGCTTTACTTTAACATGAACGTGAATTATAATTAAAAGAAACTAAACGTTGAAGATGTTTATTAATACATTATTTATTTTAATATCTTTCTTTAGAAAAGAAATATTTGATAAAATTATCTAATTAGATACAAAATGTATTCATTTAATTAATAATAATAAATTGACGTAAACAATGAAATAATTCTTTGAGGTTAAATAAGTGCAAATATGTGTCTATTATTGTCATAAAAGATTCAATGTAGATAAGGATAAGTGGTTATTTTTGTATTAAAACGTCATGCATCTTTTTTTCTATTGGTATGTCTTATTAATGATATTAAGATAGTTCTATTTTATTAACACGAGATCATTAAAAATATATTTGATTGAAATAGGACATTTTATTTAAGTAAAATAAAAAATGTCATCGGATATTGCTACTGCTCTTTATTTACTTAATGTTGGAGATATTTTATATAAAACTGTGGGTTTATTTATAATAATATCAAGTACTATTGGTAATTTATGCAATTTTTTTGTTTTTTTATGTATACCAACATTGAATAAACATCCAAATGCATTATTTATTATAAGTTCATCTATAGGTAGTTTTTTATTTATAAATATTGGTTTATCTTCAGCTGTAATTCGAGTATTAAATGGTATTGATCCATCAAATCGATGGTTATTTTGGTGTAAATTAGCTACTTGGTTATCTTATTCTTCTGGTTGTTTTAGTTTTATGTGTAATTGTTTTGCAGCTTTAGGACAATTTCTATTAACATTACCACAAATAAAATGGCAACGTTTAATAACACATATTCGTGCTCAAATAATGATTATATTAACAGCAATTATTTGGCTTTTTATTTTTTTACCATTACCAATATATTATAATCATATATGGTCATCATCAACAACATATACTTGTAAAAGTTCAATTCCTATGATAAGTCTTTATGGTACTTATTGGATTATAATTGGCTTTTATTTTCTCCCGATTATTTTAATATTTATATTATATTTTTTAACTTGGTATAATTTAAAACAATTATTAAGACGTCGTCGTACATTAGATGGTGCAGTAACACGTATGATGCTTGTACAAATGAGTGTTTTACTTATTAGTGGAATACCAGCAGGTGTATTTTTTTGTTATGTTTTAGCTACACAATATAATGTTAAAACAATTTTAAGAATAGCATATGAATATATTATATTACTTGTTCTTACATTATTTACTTTTTTTACAAATGGAATTTCTTTTTGGGTATATTTATTTGTATCTAGAACATTTAGAAAACATATTAAAGAATTTTTTTTTAAATTTAAATTATTTAAACATCGAATAAGACCATTGGCTATACAAGCAACAAGAATGGATACATATCGTTAAATTTATTTTTCCTTCAGTAAATTTATGATTAGTTTCAAAAAAATAAAATGTTTACATTTATTTTTATGTTCAATATTTGTACAAAAATACGTGTTTAGTTAACTTTTTTTTTATTTATTTAATAGATTTAGTTCAATTCGCAATCATAAACATAATAAAAACATCAAAATTTTTACACTATCTCATCATTCCTTTTGATAACAAATAATTACTCATAACAATCTACAGTTATTTTTGCATCCAACGTCGTCCAATTCAAAATTATCATTATATATAAAATATTAGCTAGATAAGAGACTGAATAATGTGTATATTTTCAAAGTTCAGTAAAATTGATAGATTTCGATCAGTTTTCTTAAACTTTATTAAGTTTAATCCTAGTAATCCCAAGCCTATTTCTGTTTCTATATATAACTTAATGAAAAATTACTAAAGTGATAGGTTTTGTTTATTTAGACCAATTAATACAAAAAGCACGTTTCACATTATGTTGATTGCATATAGGTTCTGAGTATCTGTAACAGATGTGTGAAACTTTTTTATCGCTTGACTAATTGCCAAGTGAACATTATCTTAAAGATGGGATGTTAGAAGTGTTTCCAACTCTTTCAAAAATAAACGACGCTTATATTTTTTATTCGCATTCCAATTTGGATTTTTCGTTCTCCATAGAATCGTAGTATTGATAGCAGAAGTGTCAGTCATTCCATTAAAAAACATAGTAGCCACCGTTTTTTGTGCCTATTTTTACAGAGTATTTATGGTACATTTTGTCATGTGTCAAGAAGTCTTTTTTTTTTGTTACACAGCTTCATTATTTTTTGGAACGTAAGACACCAGAGTTAAATTGTTGCCAAAACCAAATATTAGTGAATGAATGTCATGTGTTTTATTTGACTGGAACTGCATAGGAATTCTCTGGCATATTTTTCTTCAAGGTTTCTATCAAAGTAAGTTGCTTTGTTTGTAATTCTTTCGATAGTGCAATACTCGTAAAAAAATTATCAATTGTAACATTTCTATTCGAGCCATACATTGGTTTCATTACCTCTAGAGTAACATTAATACTGACAAAATTTTGTCGTTGTCCACTAAGTTGCCGTCTGATGTAGGAAAATGCATCGAATATATAATAAGAATCAACATCAACACAGCCAAAATTTAATTTCATATCCATCCGATTTTGATGGGATATATTGACGAAAACAACACTTTTCTCTGAATCCCAAAAGCTGGTCGTCAATTGTAACAAACAATCCAGAATTGTAGCATATCTTTGTAATTTCTCGAAAATCTGAGCAAATTTCACAATACGTAGCACATTTATCCGTTCATTTTCTTTCTTCTCTTATTGCTTTGTCGTCAAATCTTATAAATGAAATTATTGTTTTAAAGCGATTTCTGGACATCGTAGCTCTGAGTATCGGAGATTCCAATGAATTTCTATTCCACAAAGATTTAATATTTTTCTTTGATTTTCCTAATTAATCCAGCCAGCAATAAAAGTCCAATAAACGTTTTGATTTCAATCAGTGTTGTCACTTCCTATTCATTATTAGAAGTTTTATTACAATATCCTTTCATGTTTGAGTAAAACAGTATCTTGCTCAACATTTCCCCCAATATAAAACATAAAAAGGCGTCCTCAATAGAAGCTATATTTCTGGTAAATTCTGTAAGTCCAAGCTTCTGAATAACACCAGTAGAGAACTTTGCTTTGCTTAAACTTGATGGAATCGAGCATCAAGATATCTCACATCTGGAAGTAAATAAACTTCCTCTGCTAAAATCTTCATTTCCATCAATTTCTTGTAGATCAATTTCGCTCTCATCTTCTGATGTTTGACTTTGAAGATCTTCTGTTTCTGAACCACTTTCTTTATCCACATAAGAACACTCTTCGTCACTTCTTTCTTCCATTATTTTACCTGAGGATTTTCGTCCGTATTATACAAAAAATTCGAAAGAGAGAAATAAAATGTCAGAAATAGAATGATATAAGAAAAACACTAGAATATTCTTAAGTTATGGAAGAGAGAATATGTCACTGACGTCATGAAAAAAAAAGTGTGATAAGGGGTGTTTATTTTATTCACAAGTGCAGAGGAGAAGACAGGAAATCAAAGAAAGTATTTGTACAGGAGAATGAAGCTCTGTTGTATCTGTGTTTCTTTTATATGAGACGACTTTATAACATTCATAATGTATCTCATACTTTAATCCATGAAAAAAAAGTTTCCATAATATTTTCTTATTTTTCAAGTGCAGGGTCGATTTAGACCCTGTTTGGTAGTATTAAAGTTAAGAAAAAATATAAAAAGAATTCTTTTAATAAAAAATATTTTTTAAAATAGATACTCACTCTTTGTGATTTTATATTGTAGATTCATCAACGGAGATGAACCAATTACTTTTCCCATTTTTATGTGTTTAATTTTTCGTAATAGTTTAAAAGTTTTTTTGCAATCTGTTAATTTATATTAGTTATAGTTTTTCGTAATACTGTTGACTTAAAGATACATTTTCTGCATGAGTTGAGTATTTTCGCAGGCACCCACACTATCGAGAGAGATCTACAATTTATGCAATCACCACAACCCCCGATAATCCCTCTTATAGTCCTAGTAAATGTCCGAAAGTTTCATTACAACCACCCACAGAAATCCTAAAGCTACATTTTGATACGAATATGTGATGTTCGTACATGACTTTTAATTAGGACAGTCACTCTTCAAACATATAAGATCGAACTAAATATGTCAACATATAGCCACAAGCGCCTTCAAAATTCATAATAATCAATCGATAGAAGTTCCACATTGCTTTTACAACCATCCATAGAACTATGTAATCTTCTAATTGTTATATGATTGAATTTACTTCACAAGGATGTTTGCTTTTAAAACATTTCATGATATGATTGAAAAATCAATCAAATTATTGAAAATTCACATAAAAATGAGTCAAATACAGAAAAATGACAATTGCTGTTCAATTAGGATATAAAAAGCACCTAATATCAGGGTGTGAAAAAATTTTTCTTTTATTTTTAGACTCGAGCAACACAACTAGATTTCAATTATACATGCACCACTGCTATCTATGCCTTACTGCTAAAGCTCTGAAAGAAATAGGATTGTGCGTTTATAGAAGTCCTGGGGTTATCTTAGGCGTTGCTATGCCTGTTTGACCAGCGGCCAGCCACTGAGGTCTACATGTGAAGTTAAGATATAGCACCTACTTCTCAGCGCCATTGATAAGATTGCGCAGCTATTGTTGGTTGCAGTGAAATGTCATTAAATCTATACAAGCATCAAACTCAGTGTTGAAGCTGATGTAGGGGTAACTCATGGGATATTCAAATTTCATGACTTGCCTAATCCATTCAGATATTTTTCCACCACAGTATAAGAGCACTCAAGCTGCTCTACTAAACATCGTAAAGTCAATCAAAGATCTTCTTCGATAAGCTGCGTTAAGAGATCCACATCTAGTTTCAGTAGTCTACTGGAGCGAGGTTAATGATCCATTTCAAAGTTATCGTTCATAAAGCGATTGAACCAATATTATGCTGTACGAATGGAGAGTACATGCTCGTCCATCCAGCTGCATATATTGTTGGCTGCTTCCGTTGTTTTGTGATCCAGACAAAATTCATGAAGTAAAAGCATTCGAATCTCTCTATGAAAAACATTCATTTTCAATTTATGATCACCGTCCATACCGATGGTTTTATTATCATTCAAAAGATATTCACATTCTATAAATATACTCTTAGTATGGAAACTTTTAGAGCTTTCTCAAATGTTTTAGAAAAGTGTCAAAAAATATGCAAGAACTTTGTTGACAACTAAATAAATTGGAAAAATTCATTAGAATTAAATCTATAAAAACATTTTTATGAATTCTAAGAGACAATCTACATCAAAAATTCAATTTTTATTATTTTATTTATAATCTATATTTAAATTAATTGGTGATTTTTTTTGTAGAACTATACTTAGAAATTGAAGATAAATAGATTAATTAATAGAATTTTGAAAAATTTTCTTATCCAGAAAAAATCTTAAAAAATAAATGTCATATTTAGACATTTTATTGTGTTCATCTTGAAAATTTATCATTTATATAATCTTAATTATATAGAGAAAAATTTCAATATATTCTAACAAATTACTAAAACGAAAGAATTCATTATTATAGAAAATAATCATTAATAATAAAGAAAATATATTCTAATTGAATCTCATTTTCTCATATATATCTATATGTAGAATTAACAGTCACCTGATGATGACTCTTTGCAATGTCAAAACTAGCCCTCGTAGCTAACATCTTTATACTCATCTTGGCAAAGATATTTTCACTTGGATCTCTAAGATGTAATTTATTCAGTTTATAATAAAGATAATTTGCGTAGTCGTCTTTTAATTATTTGTAAATATTATAGAATTTGTCTTGTTGATTGGACATTAGTTTCTTGATATTAAATTTAGTCATTCTCTTCCTATTTACTTGGAGATTCTTCGAACAATCAGTCCCTTTTCCATACCTAATGTAAGTACTATTTATGGTGAATAAAAGCACAAGTAAGAAAAAAAACGTATTTATATGATGACTTCCTGAAGATGTTACATATAAAAACTAGTACAGAAAGGAAAGAAAAAAAAACTTTTTCTTTTTTCCTTTCTACCTTTTGTATTCGACGAAAGGTAAAATGTATCTATATGTGATTTTCTTAGACCGAAATTCATAATAAAGTCTAATGTATTTTTTTCTTCGGCTATCGACATGTGTTTGTATATGTCATGCTTTCCTTGTTATGGAAATACGATCATAAACATATTTCTGTAGAATCATCAGAAAAAATTGATCGTAATGAAAAGATTTTCCTAACATGTATTCGTCGTAATGGAGAAGACGATGTTTTATCACTGTTAATATTCTTTATAATAAGATTTTGAGATTCAAATAGATACTTTAACATATTTATGAAACACGATCTGAAATAAAGTGTTGAAATGTTTAAGGGTACAAATTTGCATCCCTTCCCCCGCAGACTATGACCGTCAAAGCTCACAGAATGTAAATCGTTATACCGTGTCGCAGATCGTGATTGACACATCATCGTAAACCGTCGCGGATCGTGTTTCACATTTTGATCCTATAGGGAGTGCGCTAACATCTTTTTTTATATGAAACTGAAAGACTATCGATGTGAAGAGAAAATAAATAAGAAATCTGTTAATAGTTAGTATTTACACATTTTAGTACGAAGTCGATCATGACACGAGCTGTTTTGAAAAACGTGACTTTCCAGGCATATTGTCTAACAGACCTTTGAAAGAATTCAGAGAAAATGTTTTTATTACAATGAAAAAAAAAAGCAATCTTCTAAACATTTACTTTCTTTGTTGCAATTCAAAAGAAACAATGAAAATAATATTTCTACTACACTTAATTTTAATTTTATTGATTACTTATGAGGTAGTTGTTATTCAATCGATATTAATCTAAGCAATTTGGGAAATATATTTTAGCCAGCTACTCTTGTTGAGTTGTTTGGTACATATTCCACTAAATTTTTTTTATAGACTATAGTAGTTGCGCTTACCCTTACATCCTCAAGTTTTCTGTAATTGATAATCTTTTGAATTGATATTTCCTATGCTTCAGTTTTTTTAGATTTACAGGATTTCAATAATGCACACATATTCTTCCATGGGGCCGATAGTTTATGGCAGATTTTTTTGGACGCGCAGGTAAATCTTTATCATATAGGTATCAACATATATATCTTCCTACTGAGGATGGCCAGAAATCTTAATTTCCTATGAAAAACACATTGCTTACATCTAGAATTTAATAATGTTTGAATAAAAGTCTTCAAGTATTGCATGTTTTCAGAGGTGAGATGTTTGTCTGAAAGTTATATATTTTTTAGCTTTTAAAAGGTCTTTGCTTTTAATCGATCAAAAGTCGACTTCTTTCTCAAGATTTCTATCCAAAAACGACAATAAATTTTTGAAATTTTCAATAAAAGATTCAAAAGTATCATATTAATTCCATAATTCTCTTGCTCGTTGAAGTCAATTAAATTAGATTTTCATATACTAAAAGCGATCAGCAAAGAAAGAATAGAACCGTTAAAAAAACTCGAAGCTCTATTTATTCAATAGCCTATGTTTGGAATGTTTCTTTGTGAAGTATAAAATCATTTGCAAATAAGTTTTGAGAGTCAATAAAATATATTTTAAACAATTGCTTAACATTTCTCTGGAAATATTACTCCAATATTTTTGTAGATCGATACAATAACTGAGTGATTTTCAGGTCGAATTTGATTGAAAATATCGAAGGCCTTATGATAATACTCAAGTGCATTATTATAATCACCTTTTTTTCGATATATTGATCCAATTTTGTTGTAACGTATTGCAATAATGAAATGCATCTCAGGTAGAGTTTGCAAAATATTAAGAACCTTTTCGTAATAGAGAAGTGCATTGTCATAATCCTTTTTGTTTTGATATATTTCTGCAATCATATCGCAGGTTGTTTCAATAGATGAATGGTTTCCAGGTAGAATTTGCTCGAAAATATCAAGGGCCATTTGAAAATAGTCAAGTGCATTATCATATTTACTTTTCTCTCGATATATTACTCCAATATCGTTATAGACTGATGCCATAAGTAGACGATATTTTGGTAGAATTTGCTTGTAAATATCGACGGCTTTTTGATAATAGTCAAGTGCAATATCATATTCGTCTTTCTCTCGATATATTAGTCCAATACCGTTATAGACTAACGCTATAGATGGGAGATTTTTTGGTAGAGTTTGCTCGAAAATGTCGAGGGCCTTTTTATAATAATCAAGTGCATTATCATATTCACCTTTCTCTCGATGTATTAGTCCAATATTGTTATAGACTGATGCCATATGTGGGAGATCTTTTGGTAGAGTTTGTTTGAAAATATCGAGAAGCTTTTGATAACACTCAAGTGCCTTATCATATGCACCCTTCTCTTGATATATTACTACAGTATTATTGTAGATTGATACAATAACTGGATGATTTTCACGTGGGGTTTGCTTGAACATATTGAGGGCCTTTTCATAATAGTCAAGTGCATCATCAGACTTACCCTCCTCTTGATATACTGATGCAATGTTTTTGTAACTTGTTGCAATAAATGGATGGTTCTGATGTAGATTTTGTTTCCAAATCTCAAGTGCTTTTTGATAATAATCAATGGCATTAGGATAGTTACGTTTCTTTTGATATACTGCTCCAATATTGTTGTAACTCGTCGCAATGAGTGAATGGTTTTCAGGTAAAGTTTGTTTGAATATATCATGTGCTTTTTGTAAATAGTCAAATGCAGTGTTATAATCACCTTTCTCTAGATATACTGATCCAATGTTATTGTAGTTTTTACCAATATGTTGATCTTTTTCAGGTAGAGTTTCTTTGAATATATCATGTGCTTTTTGTAAATAGTCGAGTGCAATGCTATAATCACGCTTATCTTGATACACTACTCCAATATTATCGTAGTTTATTGCAATATTTAGATGCTTTTCAGGTAGAGTTTCTTTCCAGATATTAAGGGCCCTTGTGTAATATTCAAGTGCATTATCTTGATCACCTGTTTCTCGATACATCTGTCCGATATTATTGCAGCTTTTTGCAATATCTGGATGCTTGTCCGGCAGAGCCTCTTTCCTGATATCAAAGGCTTTTTTGTAACATTCAAGTGCATTATCATAATTACCCTTCTCTTGATTTATTAATCCAATATTATCGTAGCTTGTTGCAATATCTGGATGCTTTTCATGTAAAGTTTCTTTCCTGATATTCAATGCTTTTTGTAAATATTCATTTGCATTGTCATATTTACCTTTCTTTCGATATATTAGTCCAATTTTGTTGTAGCTTTCTGCAATGTCTGGATGCTTTTCAGGTAGAGTTTCTTTCCAAATATCCAGTGCCTTCTTGCAATAGTCAAGTGCTTTATCATAATCACCCTTCGCTGCATATATTAATCCCATATTATCGTAGCTTTTTACAATATTTGGATGCTTTTCAGGTAGAGTTTCTTTCCAGATATTCAATGCCTTTTTGCAATAATCAAGCGCATTATCATGTTCATCTTTGGCCCAGTATACTACTGCAATATTACTGTACATCATTCCAATATCTGGATGTTTTTCAGGTAGAGTTTGCTTTAAAATATCAAGTGCTTTGTTTAAATAGACAAATGCATTAACATAATCGTTTTCAAGCAAGTATACTGATGAAATATTATTATAAGTTACTGCAATATCTGGATGCTTTTCAGGTACAGTTTGCTGAAAAATATCAAGTGCCTTCTCGTAGTAGTGAAATGCATCATTATAATTATGTTTGTCTCGATACGTTGTTGCAAGATCACAGTAGATTATTGCAATATCTGGATGTTTTTCAAGTGATATTTGCTTCAAAATACCGAGTGCCCATTGTAAATATTCAAGTGCTTTACCATAATCTTTTTTGTCCAAATATGATACTCCAATATTGTGGTAGCTCATTGCAATATCTTTAGGGTCATTATCTTCAATTGGCTGTAAAGTTTCAAATGCCTTTAGGTTATATTTAAGTGCAGTATTATAATCACCTATTTCACGATATACTCGTCCAATAGCCTTATAGTTTGCTGCAATACTCGAATGCTTTTCCGGTAGACTTCGCTGTAAAATACCAAGCGCTTTTTCAAGATTTTTAAGTGCATCTGTATATTCTCCCTTTCGCAGTTGAAGAAATCCCAAAAGGTAAAACTTCATATAAGCTAGTTCGTCAGTTTCTTCAGTGAGAACTGTGGTCTGATTAAAATGTTTTTCAATGAATATTTGCACTTTGTCGAGCTGCCCTGCGTGTAGTAGTAATATTCCAAATAGAATTAAGCTATTCTTAGGAGTTACTCCGAATATTGGTAATGGTATATAATGTCTTTGAACCATAAAATTTTTTTCGCACAATGATAATGTCGCTCGCCATATTTTGGTTTCATCGTCATATTTAATTTGCTCGATTTTAAATATTGCACCAGGATTAAAAAGAACTTCTCTTTCTCCTTTGATTTTACTTTTTTCTGTTATCTCAGCAAAGGCGGTTGTGTTAACATTCATGTCGATTTTATATTCGAATAGAATGGGTGTTAGATCAAGACTGCCAGACTGTGCTTGTGCAAAAATTAATGGTAGTCCTTCTTCTGCGCTCGTAGACAGGAAACCGTTGAAGGAAATAAGTTGACCCTCATTTGATTTTAACGTTTTTATATCACTGTCTGGTAGACCTGCACCGCGAAAAACTGTAATCGTACACAAACCCCATTCGCGATATTCCTTTATTTGATCTGTGTATAGCCGGTTCAATTGTTCTACTAATTCTTTTATAAATGCACGATAATTATATATCTCATCTATTTGTTCTTCACGGAAGACGCGATTTACAGTTCTATAAATACATGTTTCTTTTGTATACCACGTTATTGCACTTTCATTTTCTTCGTTTTTATCAAATTCGTCAATAAACTCTAGTTGAGCTGGATTATCATAGTAATGTTGTTTCAATGTTTCAATCATTTCACGTTTTGCGTTTGGTTCTTCAGGCAATCGAGTCAACGTATCAATAAGAAATCGTGCCCATTTGAAGTCAGCTGTCTTGTTCTGAACATCGACTATTGATTTTTGAATCAATAAAGTTTGTTGATAATGACGAATGTATGGTTTGAGTGCTTCAAGAAGTTTTTCAGTTTGTGTAAAAATATTATTGTTTATTTTGATATATTTTTTTATCCATTCAAAATAACTGGCCTCATTGCGACAAAATATATAAATGCATTTTACTTGTGGCAACTCATGAATATTTGGCACAATATCTTGTCCATATGTTCCAGATACAATTAAAATAATATTTTCACTTTCATGTGATCTAATGTATTTTTCACATTCATCTAAATCGACATAGGTTTTGAGATCATCAACAGTTTGAAGTAGTTTTGATGTTTGCCTGCAATTATCTATTTCTTTGTCTAAATTTTTATCAAGCCATATTAAAGTAAAATCTCCTTTATTAATCTTGCTCGAGTCCGGAACATTTGAAAGATAAGACTCTGTATTAAATGATAAAGTTTTGATTGATTTATTGCTAATCATGTAGATGAGAAATTTAGTTGGTTGAACTAAAAGGAAGGAGAGCTGTTCAATAAAGATAGTTTTTTTTTAGCAAACGATCTGTATTATTTAATATATAACGTCTGGCACAATAGTTTTCCTTTATTAGATCTAATCATAGTGACATTCTTAGAGTGATATCTGAATGTTATCAATAACTTTCCGAAAATCTTATTAGAATAAAATTAGTGTAGTGTAAAACTATTATAATAAAAACTACTCAGCTTTCAGACATATATCAAGTGACACATTTTTTTCAGCAAATTCTCTCAACTCTATGGTGCAAGAGTAATTATAAAGGTATTTAATGGATAGGTTTTATCATTAATCTAATAACACATTCATCAAAGGCAGTTGTGTACCGTTCTCGACATTATTTTCATTCCTTCAACTAGAGTTTTACTGGAATATATTTAAACTTGATTTTATTGGGAATTATGAAATACAATTCATGTGACGATGGTTTTTTATCAATTGATTACGTATTATCGAATCAATGAACTTTTCTATTTCTTATGTTTCTCGAAAAATATTTGGCTCTTTTTACTATATCTTCTTTCTGAATGTATATATATATTGCAGAATAAAGTCAGGAATCATTAACCACGTGTGGCAAATCTAATAACGAGCAAACTCGACTGTCTATGGTTCTATGAGATGTACAAATGAAAATATTGCAAGATTGAGAGTGATTATCAACAGTTGAGCTTATCTGTGTTCCGATGCTTTATTTGTTTCAAAACACCATGCACCAAAAAGCTGTTTCTTTTCTTCAACAACTTCTTCCAAAAGTGAAACTTCTGATTTATGGTATCAGCAGCATGAGTCTAAAAAAGACCCGGTAAAATCTAGGAGAAAAGGTGCTGCGGGCAAAAATCCTTTGTTCAGAAAGGTGGATATTGTGCATGATGATTTATATAAAATATATAAATGAACAGGCTTTTCAACAATTCAAATACTCAGAAAACTTGTGTTAGGCTAATAGTAGACTCATTTATCGTTAGCGAAAATATGTGCTGCATGCCACAAGTTTTTTCTCATAGCTTCAAAATTGTTGTATCTTCGAGATACTTCAGAGAACCTAATATAAGAGTAAAGAAAAGGACGCTTCAATGTATGTGTGGTTGTTATCAGATAGTAAACATTTTCCTGAGTCAAGCTTTACAAATGGAATTTATATTTGCTGAAATAAGGTACTTATAGTTGGCAAGTGTAAAAAATTTTTATTGCATATGCATACAGTTTGAAATTTGTAATACTTTCGGTCAGAAATCACCATCAAGTAAGAGAGACAAAAACATGATCTCAAGATTTTTTATATGACTTTATATTCTTAAAGATATCATCAGAACTGATCGTTTTTGATCTGAAATTAAGTTTCTAGAGTAATTATATGGACATGGTGCTCTATTTTCAAAATATACCGAGTATTTCAAATGGTTTCCATACTTTTTCATACTTGCATATATCTTTTTGTGAAATACAATCTCAAAGAGAGCGTTGACGTGTCTAGGGATGAAAAGGACACCATACGATAAGGTCGTAAATCTGCCATCTCTCAGATTTCATTCTCAATACACTAGAAAGATAGAACTTGAAATTTTGCTTATTTCTGTAGATATTATTTTGTTTTTATTGAATATAAAACGAAAATTTTTTGGATCACTTTGTTTTGAGGATTTACATGAACTATTTATAGGTTTTCAGTGTTTTGGATGATTACTGTAATAACTATAATTTTATTTCATTTATAATCACAAAGTTGAAACTAATAGCACAGATCGATGTAGTTTTTCATGCTCTACAAGACTGTGTATTATTCATATCTTTTAATAATTTTTTTTCATAAGTTATATACGATTTATATTGAATCAGATTAGTTGAAAAATACTGTTTACATGCATTTTAGATAATTTTTCATGTTTTTGTGATACATTATTGATCTTGAAAATAGAATTGATACTAAATAGCTTTATGATGAGAAACTGCATCGTCTAACGCTCTACAAATCTATGTAGCTTTTCAAAAATCTAGTTAATTCTATGGTTCGTTTTTATCAAAAGTTTGAAGTTAACTCTTATGACTGATTATACGAAAGCATAAGGCATATCTGGTTATGTCTAAAAATCTAATGGACTTGCAGTGTCAATGGACTCAGGTGCTAATCATAAAGACGATTGATACTTCTGCGATTTGTAAAACGAAAGGTTTATTTGAAATTAACAAAAGTTGTCGATATTATATGAGAATAGCATCTATTACATCTATTTCATTTTTCATATTATAAGGAAGAAGTTAACAATAAACGTAATGAGGATGTTACTCGTAAAGGAAGAAAAATTATGTCGTACTACATTACTAATTTAATATAAGATTCATAAAAAAGTGTTACATATTTATTATCCAAAACATTCAAAAATGAGAGGCGTTTCAGAAATTGTTTATTCTTCAAAAAAATCTTTTAACTAGCAAAAACATGAATTGAGTATATATAAATATGCAAAATTTTATATTGTGACTTCGTAATCTATTAAAGGCTAAATAAAAAGGATGAAAAAGTTGTGATCCTATCCGACAATGTCCAAAAAACATTATTTACTAGTTTTCAACACTATAAAATAAGTGTACACTTGACAATGTTTTGATAAAAATGAACCATAGAATTAACTAGATTTTTGAAAAGCTACATAGATTTGTAGAGCGTTAGACGATGCAGTTTCTCATCACAAAGCTATTTAGTATCAATTCTATTTTCAAGATCAATAATGTATCACAAAAATATGAAAAATTATCTAAAATGCATGTAAACAGTATTTTTCAACTAATCTGATTCAATATAAATCGTATATAACTTATGAAAAAAAATTATTAAAAGATATGAATAATACACAGTCTTGTAGAGCATGAAAAACTACATCGATCTGTGCTATTAGTTTCAACTTTATGATTATAAATGAAATGAAATTATAGTTATTACAGTAATCATCCAAAACACTGAAAACCTATAAATAGTTCGTGTAAATCCTCAAAACAAAGTGATCCAAAAAATTTTCGTTTTATATTCAATAAAAACAAAATAATATCTACAGAAATAAGCAAAATTTCAAGTTCTATCTTTCTAGTGTATTGAGAATGAAATTTGAGAGATGGCAGATTTATGACCTTATTGTATGGTGTCCTTAGGACCCACTCCGCTTTGTCTCTCTCACAGGTTGTGACAGGCATGCAAACTAATTAATGTCTAGTTAATTAACTCGTGTCTAATTAAATATCCATCACAGACAACGATCGATGCAATATGAAAGACTCATAGATTGTGATCAACATCTTAATTAAGAAGTTAGTTGACGCCTAATTAATTAATTACGCATTACAGACCGTGTAGAGACAGGCTCTCGAAATCATCATAAAGTGAGAAACTCAGTTTTGAGATCATCATATACCGTAACAGATGGCTTCAGAGTACTGTCAGAGATCATGTATAACTCATCTAGTTAAAATATCTATGGAGCATCTTCTTGCTAAAGTTATATGCTCTAAAGTAGGGAATAACGCGAAAGCATCTTCAGATATACATAAAAGACAAGGTTTAGGGAATTAGTAACAATGGGTCTATCGTGTTTCACATTTTAATCACATAGGGATTGCGCTTACAGCATTTTTTTCTACATAGTATAAATTAAGACAGCATTGGTTAGGTTTAATTTTTCTTCACTCGACTTTCATATAGAAAAAGTTTCTTAAAACCTCTTTGAGTATAAGAGATATTTTCCAAATCTTTTTTCTATTTCGGAAGGATCTCCTAGAAAGATAAATGAATCTTTTAGATCATTTCATATGCGTTTGGAGGAGTTTAAAACAGGTGTTTTTAAGCTGATAAATTCTTATAAAAGATTTATAAAAGTTCTAATATATGGTTAAAAAGGATTAATATTAGTGGCGGAGCCAGGGGTGGGCCAGAGGGGGCTGAGCCCCCTCTAGGATGAAAACAATCTAGCATTACGACGGAAAGATATACCTATTTTCAGCATTAAAACTGAAGCTAGAGGGGACTCAGCCCCCTCTAGAAATTTTTTCTGGCTCCGCCACTAATTAATATACATTGCTCTTTTAGAAATTCATTAAGACTTTATCATTCTACGCTTTTCCTAACAATGTAGATTCACATGGAGAAATATGTCTCAACGCGTAGTTCATGTTATAATGTAATGTGCTGTCATCACACTGTTAAACATGATACATACAATAGACTTTATACTAACCTGTGAATGTTGTTGTCTTGATATAGTCAAAAAATGCTAAAAAGAAAAGTCACGCAAAAAAATTTCTTATTTTAAATGATAGTTACTTCCTACCTTTATTTTTCTTTCTGTCGTTATGCTTATTTTTTTTTAATGATAGAACATAATTATTTTTGCAGTTGAATGTATCATTATGAAGAACGCGAAAAATTGATGTAGACATTGATTAAGAGCGAACAAGATCGGCGGAACGGAGTAATGGTTGGTAGCACACAAAATAGACCCTGAAAAAGAGTCATTCGTTTTTATGGGTGAGGATAAGGGTGAGAACAGCCATCATAATCTAAATTTCATTCCAGCTGTGGAGATCATCGGATGGCAGTTAATCTAGATGATTACGAAAAATGAAATCACAAGACCAAATTAAAACTGTCAGATATACTTTAAAGAAAGGTACATCTGATGATAATATCAGTTCACAGTGGTGAGAACAGCTACCATAATCTAGATTTCGCTCTAGCAACCTAGTATATGAGATAGCGAAATCGATAGTGACATGATCAATAGCATCTAGAATGAAGCATTAACAAAATAATTTCATCCCATGTAAAAATAAAATGCTAGTTAACGGAATAATTTGTGAAACTGATGAAAAAACTAGCATTAAACGCTACTTTAACGGTCTTTCACGAAAAAATTTCCATAGAACTTCGTTATCTATGACGAATTTGAAAAAACGCGTTAGTTTTTCTACAAGACTTTACGCTTGATTCGTCTTCCAAAGATCATTAACTCGTTATGTGTTGTTGAATCTTGTATTATTCTTCCCACATGAACTATTCTAACGCGTTTTTCCGAATTGATTCATATCGAACGTGTATTACCGTGTTATATGCAGTTAAATAATCCTTTACTCTTCATGCGTGAAATACTCTAACATGTTTTACGGATTTTTAATCCAGTTTTCATTGAAAGGTAACAATATCGAAAGATAAGTGTCGAAAATTTCGCAGGAATACTGAATTTGAAGACATTGAGCATAAAAACTTTGAATGCATATATGATGAGTGAGACTGAGGACATAAAAGAGTATTTTTCTTTGATATTATTTTCATCTGACATTGTGATATTCCACGTTTTTTACTTTTAATATTTCTGATTTTGTTATTTTCACTTTTCGCAGAAGTCGAAAAATTTAAATCATTTAAATTTTTATTTTTTTGTCTCGTGATTTAGCCTAAACGAGCAAGCCGCACCATGGACATCGTTAATGATTTTATTCGGTTGTCCGTGTAACTGACACTGGATAATAAGTGAAAATGACTCACTACTTTCCTTTGTTTTATAAAATATATTTTTCCAAAAGAAATAATATATTATTGCTTATTATTTCTTTTATTCGAAATGAATTATAAATGCATTATCTGCAGCTAATGTTATTTGGTTCATCGTACTTAGCCATGCCCTAAGCTGGATGATAAGCCATGGCACAATGGATTCGGTAGCAATTATTGATGAAGATGATTTGAAATGCCTTGCTGATTTTCCTGAGATGTTTTAGTATTCTTTTTTGTCCTTCTACCAGGGCAAGATTGCTAGTAGACTCATAATTCTCCTTCTGTGAGACATTTCGATCAACCTATCTACTTCATCTCATTTTTTATTTTTTTTATTTTTTTCTCCTCCTCTTTCATCGCTTTCGTTGTCTTCGTCTTTCTAATAAGTTTATCGGTTTTTCGAAGCAACCATCCCTTTAGGACCTTCATGGTCAGAGGGCGTATTATATTTGCCTATAAGAGGTATAAAAAATGCAGTTTTTGGTTTATTCTTAAAATAATTTTCAGTGAATTTTAGTCCAACAACTCTGGTAACAAATTTTTAATATATATATATAGTTTTGTAGAACTCAACGAGCTCTATAGAATCATGCAAAAATATCCAAGAAAAATATTTTACTCTATTTTTTAATTAATCACACCTCACTTTTCCACTCCTCAAGATAATATAAAAATTCTGAAAGTTTCTGAAGTTCAATATTAAAAAGTTTTCATAATCCTTATTATTCACTATCAATAAACTCAATTTTTGATGAGCTTTCATTTGATATAAAATTTATCATTTACTCTAATTGGAAATTTTAGCAGTATTTCCCTATCAAAATATTATTTCCAATCTAGTACTATTGATTGGTCCAATATTTGTGTAGATATTGATCGAGTAGGTAATATTTTGAAAGAAATTCATCTTTATGGAGAAAAAAGTAAACTAATTTCTAAACGAATCATTCCAATTATTATGATATTCACTATTGTAACATATATTCATGATCGAATTCATAGTCATCTTGCCAATGATGAAGAAGAACAACGTACACGGTGTATTGTTAAATAATCATCATAATTACAAATATTCAATCATCGTACTAACATTATACATTTCTCAATTCCTTTTGCAATTAATTGTATTTTCCCATTGATTATCATTATCTTTGCAGCTCATACTCGTTTTAATGCTTAGAGAAAACAATCTTACAAACAACTTTTGCATAGACACTGTCAACAATACAGATCGCCAAGAAATTTATAGGTTATGTTTAACTGCTTATTTCATTTCATTTATTCCACTAATAATGACTTTTGTCATATTTGTTTTTGCTATCAAAAACATATACCAAAGAATTTAAAAGTTTATTCAATTATTTCGGGTAAGAGTACACAGCTTGAAGTATTGTTACTAATTAAGGATGGATATATATGTGTACTTGTCATTGGCTAATATGCTTTAAGAATAACTAGAAGATTTTCATATTCGTCCACATCTGCATGTTGAATCCTTCAGACTTCAATTTCTTGTGACATCTATTCTTGAACATTCAGATAAAAAGATAATAAAGTATAATTGTTTTAATTTTACTAAATTTCAATCATTTCATTTAGATTTTTTCGAATAAAAATATATAATCGATAAATCTAAAAGAAAATCATTGTGAATGAATGTCTCTTCAGATTTAAACCATATAGGATGTTTTATCGTGAGAGTGAGGATATGGGCATCTACTCATCTTTATTCCTACTTATTGCACATCCACATTCTGAAGTTAGTTATTTCTACTCGCTCTGATGATGAATCTTCTATTTCTAAAGTGCTAACTCGACTTGACGATTTAGTATCTATACACATAGTGAATTAAAAAAGAAAGCTGTATAATCTATTGATCCATTACTGTACAAATTAAATGAACAATCATTAAACATAATAAGTAGTGTATTCTGTATAAATCTTCTTAATGCAACTCATGATGAAATAGATTTATGTAATACAATAATTATATCTTTGAAAATAATGTTTGATGAATTTTTACAAAAAAAGAAATAAAGTCGACCATGTTGTTAATCTCTTGAACATGATCATAAACCATTTAATAACAAATATTGTTAATTATACAACAAGAGTAGAGATAAGACGAACCCACAAAAAAACCGTTGTGTGCTCATCAATAGCTTAGCAAATAATCTTGAAAATGCAAATTAGAGTGAAATTTTTGATAGTTCTAATGTATTATCAAGTACAAGTAATTTGATATTAAACCGTCCAAGTATTAGTTCATGAATCTATGCGAGAGATCGTTGTTACAACCGATGAATTCATTTATATCATATTTATTCAATCAAAAAAGTATGGCAGATGAGTTTGGAATTGTTTGTCTTTTTATTCTTTTTTTTTCTAATTGAAGGAACAAAAAAGATTTGTTAATGAGATGTTTATTCTTGGTACTTGAAACATTGGAATGGTAATTCTTTTCTTACTTGAAAGAAAAAATATTTGTTAATGAGATGTCTATTTTTGATGCTGGCGATATTGAGTCATTGATTATTGTTTGCTCTTTATTTTTTCGGCAATTGAAAGAGAAAAGTTTATTATAATGGATTAGTAAATGTTTATTTTTGAGAATTATTACCTATGTGTTGATTATTTACGAAATAATGATCAGTATTATTGAAATTTTCATTAGTTTTATAAAATAGTTTTCCATGAGAATAAAAATTTCCTTTGAGTATTTAATCAATTACTATTTGTTAATAAAAGTATTTATTGATAGTGAAATAGATTGATTAACTGCTTTTGTAATTTTATTCTTATGAGATATTCTTCTAATCTAAATATATTTCATTGAAACTTTTTCTCTTCAAAATAGAAAACATCTTCTTACATGATGAATCATTTTTGAGAAAAAAAAATAATTATTCTATATTATCGTTTCGTTTCTTCCCTCTTCTATTTTCAATGATAAAATATATCGTGGTCCGATATAATTTAAATAAGTCATTCATATAAACCTAGAAAAAAAAAGCAAAAAGTTAGTTTGATCCCACTTATAAATTATAATGGAAATGACGCAGTTTTATAAATCAGTAGAGCCGACATGCCTACAACTACAGAACAACCGGTATTGTGCCTTTAATGAAATAAATTAATAGCAATTTATGTCACGAACATTTGCTCTGAAGATAATTTAATTGAAGCATTAAAAAGGTAGGTGGAATATATAGCGTCATTTTGAGTATCTGTTATTATTTAAAAAGAACGACTAATAATAATGGCATCATATACATTATCACTGGTTCATTCTCTACTTAATCGCTATGCAATACCTGCCTGTATGATTCTTGGTAATATTGGAAATGCATGTAATGTATTAGTTTTCAGAAAGCATCGCCAAAATTCTTGCTCAATGTATCTCTTGTCTGCATCTGTTATGAATATTTTTTTTCTCACATTCATCATTTCTTTCAATATGTATATCTCTGATCATGGTGATCCATCTATAGAGTCTCTAATCTTCTGCAAAATACGCGTCTATTTACCTCATGTATGGGGACAAATGGGTCGATACTTCATTGTTCTGGCGAGTATAGATCGTTTTGCAATGACAAGCACCAATGTTAGGTTACGAGCTCTCAGTCAATCATCCATAGCACAATGGCTTCTGGTTGCTTGCACTGGTCTATGGCATGTGTTAGGCTCTTTTGCATTGATCTTCACAGTAATCCAAAATGGACAATGTGGTCAATTCGGTGATTCCCTTCTTTGGTACAATGTTTACAGCATAGCTACCATCGCTATTATTCCACTTGCATTGACAACTATCTTTGGATTTATGGCTTATCTCAATATGAAACAACTACATGCTCGCGTTGGACCGATTGGAAACGGTAATGATGCAGGTCGCAACAATACTGGCCTTCATCGTCGAGATCGAGAATTGTTAAAGATGGTACTGGGCGAGGTATCTGCGCATTTTGTGACAAATTTTCTCTATCCAATCATCATTATTGAAATCGTAGCAACCAGTTACATGAATGCTGACAAAAGCAGTTTACGTGTACAGATCGAAAATTTTATTTTACTAATCGCCCGCATTCTCTTCTATACAAGTAATGCATCATCATTTTATGTATTTTTTACTGTATCAGGAAGCTTTCGTCGAGAATTCAAAGAAATTATCTGCAAGTCTTCTCGTCTAGCAACCGAACGATTACAAATGACTAGCAGACACATCACAAGAGAAATACCACAGCAAAGACATACCACATTTTTAAAATGAAATGAATATAATTTGATCAAAAGCAGTGAGTCTGTGTTAATGTCAACAAATGTTATTTTATGACGCTCACTCATGTTTAGTATATATACACATATATACATCTTTTCTTTCTTTCCTGTTGAATAGATATATTGTCTCGTTGGTCATCATGAGATCATGATGACCTAGTATTCTTTATTACGTATTTGATTTTTTCCTTTTGATTTTTTCTACGATCTTTTAATTTTTCTCTTAATATATATACATATTGTCTTGTCTTCATCATTATTATATTCATTGTTGTTATCGCATAAATATATTCTTTGTTATATCTCCAGCCCATGTTTTATAGTACGTAGCAAATAATAGGTTCCCATCGGTTGTAATTTTACACCGCGAGCATTTTTATAACTATAAATTAGTTAATTGATTAGTATTCACATCAATTAATATTTAACCTACGAGTACTAATTAAGGTATGGTATTATCTATTATTATAAAGAGGCAGTATATTTTTGTTCGGGTCATATGAAAAAGAAATTCTGTAAACTCTTGAATTGACCCGAACAACACCATGTTTAGCAGGAGTTTTTTCACAATTGTATAGAGGAAATACGGTGTTGCTCGGGTCAATTTGGGAATTTGCAGAAGTCTTCTATCATGTGATCCAAACAAAAATATGTTTTGTCTATACAGGAATAGACAACCTCACACCTTAATTAGTACTCATGGTTTGAGTATTGATTAGAGTGAGTACGAATTGCATAAGTAAAAACTAACTTATTATTAACTATTTATCAATCGTATACTACTTTCCATCTCGGTTCCAATAGAAGAAGGTCTTACTGCTGTAAATTATAAAACATGAACTGAATTTGATCGCCTAAATATGGGTGTGTAAGTGAGTCCGAAATGTCGATTTTACGTATCTTGCTCATTCTTTTTTCATCACATAATTTCATATTCAATTTTTGATGTTGCCAGCATCAAACTAACATCATTCAAATATTTGTGACTCTAGTTTTGCTTATTTGATGTTATCATTAAATTGCTACACAATAAAACATGTACAAGTAGTACCTGCCGTTTTCTTTGATCTACTTTTCCTTTATTAACATGTCGCATAATTGCTTGTGTTTTAACAGTATTCTTCATTTGTAATTATTCTTTAAAACATCAATGACATCGACAAACACAATTTAAAGATGATTTATAATTATACTCTTTGAGGATTTCGTAATCAACAGAAATATCTATCTAGGATGAAAACCTATTGCTATTAAATCGTCATGAATGTCTCTGGAACTCAATTATGTACATATGCTGCATATATGACTGATTCATTTTGTCTTGACAAGTGATTTTGAAAATTCTATTATATAACAGAATCAGTTCTAGATTTATTAGACAATCTACTAAAGTTTTCATTATTCTGTTTAAGAAGAAGTTATATCAACATTACTGTTATTGAAAATCAAGTAAATTTGACCCTTTGAAGATCACCGGGAGCACATTTTTAAAGTACCTATTTTTCAGTAAAGAAAAAATTGTTTATTTGATAATGAAATGCATTTGCATACGAACGGAAAAAGAAGGTGATGTGCTTATTGTATGACCAAAGAAACAAATTTTAGATAAGTTTTGAACGAGGAAAATTAAATTGACAACTTCAAATTGTTTTTTATTAGGTTTATTCTCAATGAACATTACAAAGTTAGATGAACTTTGAGAGCTCGAAACATCGTTAATGATAAATCAAAGGATATTTAATGATAAGTAAAGAAACATTTTCGTATATTGTCTTCAAGTAATAATTGTAACAGTCGATTTAAATACCGTTGAGTAGAATTCTAATATTATCATGATACAGAAAGATATTTTTACATTTCTTTAAAATGAACAATATCGATCCCTTCTTTCGATAAGTTAGTTAATCAATACTGATAGATTATCTAAATATGTTATCATACTTGTCTATTGTAGGAAAAAGATCAAAACAAGTTTTTATTGTAATCAAATATTGACTTTCTATTTAATACAATTTCAGAAGAAATAACTCAACGTCGAGATATTTAATATATATTTTCGCATCGTTTTCTAATAGTGATTTTTATTATGAAAAGTGTTAATAATATATTAATGTAAGAAAAATTTTCAATAAACAACAAATATAAGAAAAGGTGTGCTTTACCAAATAAAGACACGTATAACATATATCTATGGCCCCAGTAGGTCATGTGTATATTGTCGCCCTCTATAATATTGCTCTTACGCTTTGCTGCACTTTTCTGATTGATTAATATTTTAACAAAGAGAATTTTTACTTTCATTATTATGATTTAGAGATATACTCTTTATTAACCTTGATACATATGTGAATTTTGTAAACTATTTTAGAAGAATTAACCCTGTTATCTGAATTTTCACATTCTTCAATAATGTACATTCTTATAAGTAATGAAGGTTATGTTATTCTTGGTAGCGGTACTCTACGACTGAGAATTTCTTTCATTACTGCATCTATTGTACGTATTACTTTCACAGATGGAAAGCAGTTTCAACCGGGACCCAGTCAAATCGTCACAACAAAATCAACTTTTACCGATTACAATCTTCAAGATAATCCAAGAAATTTTACAATTTCTACACCAATTATTACGATTGTCCTAGACAAGGAAACAGGTGGAATTTCTTATTTCGATCAAACTGGTAATATTCTTCTAAGTGAACCAGAGCGTGGTGGCAAATGGTTGACTGCAAAGAAAGTTTATTGGAATAATTCGAATAAGAATACATGGCTTGCAAATAAACAAAATGTCAATTTTGAATATGTCACCGATACGACTCGTGATGTTTTTGAAGCAAAATTAGAGTTCGTATTTAGTGGAAATGAAGCACTTTTTGGTCTTGGTTCACATGAAGAGGGATACAGTAATTTACGTGGTAAATGTCGACAACTGTATCAACATAATCGAAAGATAGTAATCCCTTATTTTGTTTCTACTCGTGGTTACGGTTTACTACTCGATTGTTGTTCATTGATGGTCTTTCATGATGACAGTCTCGGCTCCTATATATGGGCGGATATTGTGGACGAACTTGATTACTATTTTATTTATGGAGAAAAATTTGATAATGTTACACGTGGTTATCATGAACTCACTGGTCAAGCTCCATTGTTACCAAAATGGGCATTCGGCTATACACAATCAAAGGAACGTTATGTAAATGCTAATGAAATGGTAGCTATTGTTGGTGAATATCGTCGTCGACAAATTCCACTTGATCTTATTGTCTTAGATTGGCGATCATGGAGCAGCAATTTTTGGGGACAGAAATCTTTTGATCCTGTTCGTTTTCCTGATCCAACAGCTTTTATTAATGCCCTACATAAGATGAATGCACATTTCATGATTTCTATTTGGCCAACTATGTCTGGCGACTGTCCGAATCAGAAAGAAATGCAACAGTATGGTTTTATGCTTGGTGATGGCACTACATACAATGCGTTCTTACCTGAAGCACGTGAACTTTATTGGAATCAAGCAAACAATGGCCTTTTCATCCACGGTGTTGATGCTTGGTGGTGCGATAATTCTGAGCCTTTTGTGGCAGATTGGTCAGGTACAATTGAACCTGAAGCACATATTCGACTTATCATAGACACTCAAAATTTCAAACAATACATAGATCCTGGTTTAATCAATATTTATTCTCTATTACATAGTCAAGGCATTTACGAAGGCCAACGTCGAACTACATCAAATAAACGTGTCTTGAATCTTACACGTTCTGCTTATGCAGGACAGCATCGTTATGCAACAGTTGTGTGGAATGGCGATATTTCTGCCACATGGGAAACATTACACCGCTGTATCCCTGAAGGTGTTAACTATTGTGTTTGTGGAGAACCTTACTGGACATTGGATATAGGTAGTTTTTTTCTTAGTTATAATAGTGACGCATGGTTTTGGCATGGTCAATATTCAGATGGCTGTCGTGGAATTTTGGATGGTGACATAGTTGAGCCCGATCCAAAAGATACTGGATGTCGTGATCTTGGCTTTTGGGAACTTTACGCGCGTTGGTTTCAATATGGTTCATTTCTACCCATGTTTCGTACGCATGGTACTGATGCATCTCGTGAAATTTGGCGTTTTGGCGAAGCAGGAACACCATTCTATGATAATATTGCCAAATATATTCGTCTTCGTTACCAACTTATGCCATATATATATTCGTTAGCAGCTCAGATAACATTGAATAGTTATACAATGATGCGAGCTATAGCTCTGGATTATCCAAACGATACCAATACATTTAATCTTACAGATCAATATCTTTTTGGTTCTGCACTAATGGTCTGTCCGGTAATTACTCCTATGTACTACGAACGAAACTCACAACCTATTCCTGATGCTCCAAAAAGTCGTTCAGTCTATCTTCCCGCTGGTAATCAATGGTATGATTTCTGGGTTGAAACTATGTATGATGGTGGACAAACGATTACGACCGATGCTCCGCTCGATACAATGCCACTATTTGTACGTGCTGGTTCAATCATTCCAATGACACAAGTTATGCAATATGTAAACGAAATTCCTAATGCACCGTATGAAATTCGAATTTATCGAGGAGCAGATGCTAACTTCATGGTTTACGAAGATGCAGGTGATACATACGACTATGAACAAGGTGCTTTTGCTCTTATCAATCTTTCGTGGGTCGAAAATCTTGGACAGCTTACAATTTATGATCGTCAAGGTTCCTTCCCTGAACTCGTAAAGGAGCGACAATATAATATTATATTCATTTCAAAACAAGGCCGAGAAACAAAAACTGTTCTTTATACAGGAGAAAAGATTCAAGTGTCTGCAACTAAACTTACTTTAAAATGACTGAATGGTTCTATATATGATTTGATTTTTTATTTGAATATCAACAATAGATATAAATTTTATGAAACTAGTAATGAGATAGAAAAAAATTGCAATTAATTTTTTGTTTGATTATTTTAAATCTTTATTGTCGCCAGAAATTATATGCTTTGCATTGTACTTAACTATTAATAGAAAACAAGATGTAAATTACCGATACATTTTCGCTAGCATAAATATGAATATCTAAAAAAAACTGTGCTTCTTTAGATTACTATTGAAATCAATATTTAACTAATTGAATGTTATACTTTTTATGGAACTCACATATGAAAAATGTGAGTGTAAGTTTTAAGTTGAAATTTTGCGGTTCCCCCCTCCACCCCTTACAGACAGGCATTATTGATATTTAATGAGAATGCTTGCAAAGGTGTAATATTCATATACTGTTCAATAACTACTGACATCTGTTTGTACCATATATCAATGAAAGAAAATAAGACATTTGTAGAGTATATATTTTTTTGAATTTGGATTTGTTTATTTTTCATCAAAACTAAATTTTCTTGTGTGAGTAACAGTATTTGTAAAATATTAGCACAGATAGGTACATAAATTGAAGAATGATGTTTGTATAAATAGTTCATATAATCATGAATACGATCTCGTGGTATTGTTTTATGATAGTTAGGTAGCAAAGAGTCAATAATAATGGTCACTGTGATGAATAAATAACGCTTGAACATCAGAAATACGATCTATAATCAAGTTATGAAGCGAGTGAGATGTTCTATCAACGACATTTAATTGTAAAAGTTCGATATTATATTGTCGCAGAAGACCTTTCTGTAGTACTTGAATGTGATAATAACCATTAATAACATCAAAATAAAACTTTTGGAATGTATTAAGCATCTTGACGAACTATTAATTCTTGCATTGCAAGTTCTTCTGGTAAACCTATTAAGTATCTGTCGTCAAACATATGTGGACTTTGTACAAGTGCTCTGAGAGCATGGCGTTCGCAAAATAATAGTTGTTGTTTTTCATAAATTATAAAATCTTTTGGAATGACATGATCATTAAAAACAATATGGTCACTATTAATATTCACTTGCTCTGTCGTTTTATGCCGTTTATTATTAAAATCATCCGAATTATCTTTTCTTTTTTCAATTGATTGGTCTGTAGTAATATAATTAGATAAATATCAATGTGGATGAATTTTTATTAGAATTGTAAACTTTTAAAATATTATTAGTGTACCAATCATGTCATATCTTTCACTCATTATTGAAATTAAATAATTATCAATTTTAATAGGGTTTTCTTTTTCTATTCATTGTAAACGTTCGATTTCCATTAAACCTTCTTTTGAAGTTTAAATATTGACTTAGGATACACTAGATCTTTAATTTATATGAATTACTTTAAAAGATTTACGATCATATGCCAGTATAATTATTTCTGTAATGCAGCGAGTTCGGCTCAGTATTGAATAAAACATTCCAGGTTTCCAATATTTACCACTAAGATTAATCACCAATTTTGAATATGTCTTTTACCACAGCATCAGTTCCATTACCTACGTAATTTTCTTGATCACTATTTCGCCTGATAAGAAGACGTTGGTATAATGAACCGCATTTATTTTCATCGTTTGATGGTTTGAGATAAATTTTATATATTTTATGACTTGTCTTACTCGATTTGAAGAAAGATGCATCAATCATAGCTACTTTCTCTATAACAAATACATTATTGCTTCAGATTTATCTAAGATGAGAAGCAAATCTTACATCCACAATATTAATCATGAAAATAGGATTTTTTGTATATTCCTTGCATTTGTTAGTTTTCTTACTCTATTGACATAAATAGCATTGTCAAATTCTGGTGAATTTAATTCTTTTAAACATTCTTTGTAGCTTTCAGGATTATCTTGTTGCCGAACACTTCAGGATTTAATTAGATTTTCATTGTCGTCATTCAAGCAACCTAAATTATAGCCTATATGTAATAAAGATAGTTAATTCTTGGTAACCTACCCATTCGCATTCGACATAAACAGCCAAAAAAACATTCTATCATCGCCATGTCTCATATTAATATCGAAGGTTAAAGGTCTGAATAAATCATGCTATAAAGAAAATAATTCATCTGCTGGGCGATAAAATACTTGTTTGGCTGCGACAGATTCGACCTGAGCCATATCCCCAAATACAATATCAGGAATATTACCAAAATATACATCAGATTCATCTATGATAATTAAAAGTAATCCATTCAATCGGTTTCGTAATGTATAAAGTTTAAAAGAATTTAATTTGTTTGGTGATGAATTTCTATCAGGACACTAAACGGAGAAAGTATGTTTTTCTATGCAACAATAAGAAAGATATATATTTACAATTTCAAGAGCAGAATGTATAGTGGATCCCTAAATATTGAATGCTGCTTTTCCTGTATGAGCC
Source organism: Macrotrachela quadricornifera (assembly GCA_022393335.1). NCBI lineage: Eukaryota > Metazoa > Rotifera > Eurotatoria > Philodinida > Philodinidae > Macrotrachela > Macrotrachela quadricornifera. Next base: position 2,248,599 of record JAJEKB010021543.1, on the reverse strand, counting down.
ATTTTAAATAAGCCAAAATTTTTACGCGGACGAGAGACTGTTGCAGATTCAGCAATGCAGTATTCATTAAGCATTTTTTCAATTATAGATATTACGTAAGATTTGCCAGATCCGGCAAGCTCATTTACAACAATATGAAATGGTTTAGGTGGTGATGATTGTGTCGGACATCTAGAATGTTTCAACAATTCATCCAAATAACTTTGAATAAAATCAAGTAAATATTTTTATTGCCGATTGACTGTATTTCTCAATTCAGTTGATGTTTGTAATGGTAAGCAAATCTTAGTTTCTTCAATTTCAGGTAGCTTTTCATCATCAAGTGGATTAGTGAATATATACGATTCTCGGTGGTTGATCTTATAATTTTGTTTATCAATATCGGTCAAATGTTTTAAAAGATTTCGTAATTGAATTCGATAGCTTCCAGGGAGTGTTGAGATACGAGTCAATATTTCCATTTTATGTTGCACAAGCATTTGATATAGATGGTACATATCTGATTCTGATTAAAAACAAACTATTACTTTTTTGTGGAACTCAAACATGAAAAATGTGAGTGTAAATTTTACGGCTTCCCCCCACCCCTTACAGACATTAGCAATTTAATAAAGCCAAATAATATGATGGTCATCATTCTACAAAAAGTTTAGAATATTTCTTTCAAAATGTTTGTCGAAAATTGAATACCTTGAACTCGGTTTTGAAGGTTCCAAAGAATTTGAATGTTGATTGTGACGCGAGTAAAAATTTATGTTTAAGATGTTAACGATGATGGGCAATGATGCATGGATTTGCACCAATTAGCATATAGTCTATACAAAAAATTGTAGTATCATCAGACTATAATTTTAAGATATAAATAGCATCAGGATTTATCAGTTAATGGAGATATATAATAGGCCGTTTACATTTGCTATAGATATAATGAACATTTAGAACAGTGGTATATTTAACTTAAATCAACGATTAAAAAGATAATTGTGTTAAATAAAAAAAAAAAGAAAATGAAAATGAAAAATGACGAGCAAATAGCAACAATGCAAAATAAAAAATAAGGCGCTCGTATAAAAAAAAATAAAAAATTCTGTTTCAAATGCAGCGAAAAAGTATAATTAAAAAGATTATCTTCACATGATGTATTTTATTCAGCATGGTAGACCAAACAGAAAAAATCATACCAACAGAATGAAAGTCGAATCCACAGTTTACAATAAAAAGTTGACTATTCTGTCAATGATAGTATTTAATCTTTTTTGTTTATAAGTATATGCATTTATGTACAAATTGTATTTGTCTACTCCTATATAATAAACAACAAACTAGTTTTAAAATGAAAAATTAAAATTTTGCTACAGGTTTACAATCTGTTTTTGATAAACTGCGTGATCTACAAACTAATACATGCAGTGCCAATGAAATAAGACGTACACATGCAATAGTGTCACGCATTCTAGACAAATCATTCGTAACATCAGACAAAACAACTAATGATGATACATTAACTATGAATCAATCATAAATTAAGATAATGAAATTTTTCAATAAATGACACCGACAAATTTTTTTAATTAATTAATAAGTCAGTAGGAAAATAATACTATAATTGTTTGAAGAAAAGATTTGATATACAGTTTCAAAGAACGAAACGTACAAGTATTTGAAGATATTGAATTAGTTTACAAAATAGAAGCACTCATATGCATATTCAATGAAATAGACGAGCTATGAAACAAATAAATTATCATTTTTCAATATATTTTATCAAAAATATACTATTTACAATGGAGGTATTTGCATAGTAATAGAGAAACGTTTAAAAATATCACATAGACATTCTTCTCTTAATACAAAAGTGAAGGAATGAAATAATCTATTAATAGATAAGAGAGAAATATGATGGTTATTTTGTGTAAAACAATGCATTTTTGCATTAGTAATCGTTAGTTTCTTGTCGTTGCATATGAAAATATTTTTGCTAATATGCACGATTCTTTCTAGCATACTAATTGGATAGTGTTCGAAGCTATTTTAATACACCTGCAAATATTCTGAATAGAAGAACAAAAGAAAGAATAACGTTGTTAGCACGTACGTTTTCTCATAGTTAATAAAAACCGAATAAGTAAATTGAAGCAAAAAAAAATAAAATATATTTTATGAATATTCTTCTTCATTTCTTTATTTAGTTCTACTCTGATATATGTTACATGGAAGAATCAAAAAAACAAACTTACACTTCTCGTTATATTTTTCTTTCCCATCGTGTATATATGCTCATGTTGTATGTGAGATAGATACATTTGAAAGTGTAATATAACCGAATAGGTATTATGTTGAGAGGCACAGACATAGATGTTTCTTCATTTATTGTAACATCATTTAGAAGTTAGGGTATAGTATCATTATACATTCATTTATAAGTCAAAGTTTGATTTCATAATATATACTTATTTATAGAATATTACTATACTAAAAATTACTAATTATAAACTCTTGGACTCCAACAGAACTCTTATTTATCCATTCTATTTTATAGTCAAAAAAACTTAACTCGTAACGAAGTTCAAAAGTTCAGTGAGGACGAAATTTAAAAAGAATGTCAATACAAGAATCTTTTCTCTATTCACTATTCATGTATGTGAGAGTATAAGGCTTGATAGTAGTCAGTTTTTTTTCTCTTTTTCTCTCGTTCGATATACATATACTATGCTCGTGAAACTTTTATCTCATTTGTTCTTTTGTGTTTGTATACTAAATAACCCCATCATTACTTGTTCTGTTTTCTCTCTTTTTCTCATTTATTGTATTCACTTTTTCTTTATGCTTTATGCATACGAAAACGCATTGAAAGATTTTTCTTCTTCTATGAAATCTTAGGCCTTCTCATTCGTCGTATATCTGTTGAATTACACTTATACTGCTGTATCTTGAGTTGTAGCATAGAAAACCTGGTTTTTGATTATTTTTCGAAATTCTCAGATTCGATAAATGGTAAGTGTATAATAGTAGATCAATATTTAACGTGCATATCACAGTTTCAAATAAAACAGTAAGTGATATTATTCTTGTAGGAACAGAAATATTGATGAATGAGATTAAAACCGGAAAGTCTGATCAAGACAATGTCATTTTAATCGAATAACGATTCATTTTTTTCCTCAATGAGTCTCGCACATTGAGATTTTTTCGATTTCAGTTAATATGTTTTTTTAAAAGAAAAAAAATCAATAGAAATGATTGGAAACTCGAATAAACACTTAATTTTATATGTTCTGTTCATCTCTTCTGATTTTAGATTATTTATCTTCGTACTATAAAGCAAACAACAATACATTAAATGGCTGATACGTCAATCATTAAGGTTTCATCAAAAACGGCTCCTGTAGGCGAGATGGGACAAAAATACTTAGCTTGTGGTAAATCACTTTCAATGCGAATGTGGGAAGAGCAAAAACCGGACAATCATGAAAGGCCTATGACAGCACGTGATTACGAAACATGTGGATATGTTATTTCGGGCAAAGCTGAATTGCACTTTGACAACGATCAAAAAGTTCTTCTTAGCGCTGGCGATTGTTGGATTGTACCCAAAGGTGCCAAGCATACTTACAAGATCCTCGAGAACTTTACTGCTGTTGAAGCTACACATCCGCCTGCTGAAGTCAAAAGTCGAGACGCACCTGCGTCTCAATAAACAGCAGCATTCTCTCTATGGTATACAAATACGAAAGAGAGACGAAAAAGAACATCAATTTTTTGGTTTTTTAAATTTCATTTATATAATAGTTTCTGTTCAATAAATAAAGAGGATATTACATATCAATAATCATCATAAGATAATGTTTTATTCTTTTGTAAGGAAAAACAACATATTTCAAGTCAAAAAGTATAATTTTATGACTATGGTAATATATGAAACTAGTTAAATATTATTTTAATAGAATAACAAGTATCTACTTTTAAAAATAATTTGTCAATATCAATCATTTTCATCTCAGATTAATATATATAGTGTTAGACAAGAATTTACACTTCATATTGATGTTACATTGATATTTTCTTGTAATAAAATCTAGTTTACTTTTCATCGATAAATAAATCGTGTATAAATTCGTTTTTTCTTTTATCTATGAACGTACATCGATCACATTTCAAACATGTTTTGACTCCAAAAAAAAGAACTTTGAAATATAATAAGATCAAAAACTTACCATCAGTATAACAAAATATAGTCACTATTCAACAATGCAATTTATCCACCGGATTTTGGCGGAGCTTTAATTCAAATTTTAATTTGTTATTCGGTAGAGCAAATTATCATCTATTTTCAGTGAATGTTCAAAGATGTCCGCTTAAATTCTTGTTGAGATATTTGCTATTTTACGGTATCTTTTAACACAACGCCGTGGTTTTCGTTAAAACAGCTAATCCTGAAAATTTCAAATTTCTTGTTTGTTTCTATATTTAAATATGAAGGTTTAACATTTTATACTATACATCATGTGAAAAAGACTAAAATTTCAAGCCGAAATTAGGAGGCCCATGTTTTAGATAAACTTGAGAGGGGCATGACTTTTTGCCAAAAAGTATCGTAAAAAATAAATATCTTGATAGAAATAAGCTAGAAGTACAAACTCTTTTCTGGGTACTCATAGTTCTTTAGCGCCTTCATAGTGTACATAGTATCGATTCAAAAGCGATTTGACATTTAAGAATTGCTCCTGATCCCTATTTTCTGTCCACGGAGGGAAGGAAGGGAGAGGTAAAGAATTAAATGTAGATAATAAATACTTACATATTTTATTGAAAACATAGTAGATGTAGCAATGCATTCTTTTAAATTCATGTGATACAAAAGCACTGTAATTATTGAAATAAATATATAATCATTTTATTTTCATTCTCGTATAAAACTGATGGAAAGAGAGAAAAAAAGGGAAGAATGCGATGTTAGGTTATGAGTAAATATAAATGATGAAAATGAATTAAAAAGAGTTTCGATAAGCACTACTGAGTACATGTACTAGTGTCGACGCATAAATTCATCAAACAGAAAAATAAAAAAGAATGTTGCAATTATCAATTCAATTGATTTATCCCGAGCTTGAGAACGTTCCTGTATTTGTATTAAAAGTTAAAGTCAACGTCGGAGTGGTCGTTGCGGATGTACCAACTGGTACTGCATTTGCCTGATTGACAGAATATGTCATAGCAGGACCCGATCCCGAACCTAAAATAGAAAGAAAAAATATTCGTCTCTGATCAGTTATAGTCATATAGCCAGTGACTTACTCTGAACACCAATTGTGGCAGAGGAACCTCCATCAGATGCTTGAAAATATAAATATCTAACAATTCCAGGAATAGTCTCAAAGAATAACATTTGAAAATGATAATATTGATTTTGTTGTCCGTAATGGCTCATATAAAACTCAAAGACCATAGTTCGATTAGTTACTGAACCTATTGTACCATAGTAGACACTTTGAGCTGTACCTGCAAATATGTACAGATCGTCAAAAAAGCCAAAAGCTGTTGGACCCGCAAAATTACCATCTGGAAGATTTCCGTTTGTATATGCACTAGAGCAACCACCAAGACACACACACTGTCAAAAGAAAAACAATCTCTAAATAATATGCCTCTGTCTTTTATACAAATTTTCACTAAACTTTGAAGGATATTTGAGTCAAAAGATTTAAGAGAATAAGAATTTACAACTGATAGATAAGTTTTTACGAAATATTCATCTATACAATTTACAGGATATTTTGAATATTCTAATTTTTAAATAAATAGAATATCTATAAATTTCCTTATCTATTCTACAATCATTTTATTGGAAGAAAATATTTTTAATTATTCCTTTATCGTAAGTCTAGTATAATACTGAATAACATCTTTACATTTCAGAAAGAATATATAAAATTCAGAATACAATCTGGAATGTTCTTTCAAAAATGTCCTTCATCCTATATAGTGTTGATTTTTTTAAATCATATTAATTGGGCGTAGATGGTACTGTTATCCAAACATCTTCCAACGAATGTTTAATTTATTAAAGATTAATTTCGTATAGAATTAAAATTAATAAGAACGAAAGAAAATTTTATTTAAATACGATTAGTTGTTTCGACATCATATTTCATAAACAATTACAATATAAACCTTTTAAATAAATGGTGTTACATGCTATAATGATGTTATCTCTTGATAGTATATAATAGATTTTAACAGTATACCAAAAGAAAAACATGAGCCTAATGGATAAGCCCTTAGTCTTAACTGATTCACGCCATAAATAGCATTCTCATCTTTACTCTTCAGCTAGTCTGATACTTTATGTATCACTGTGGTTCATCTTCTCAGATCAATTCATTCCATTTAATAATAAGATATGTAAGGAAATAAATAGAAATTTAATAAAAAAAAAATTCTGAAACCTGCTGAAGTAAACATTTTTTTTGTGTTGTTCAGATTTTACTGAAAGAATATTTTGATAGTGGATAACATTCTTTCGGATGCTATATCATGAAAGATTGTTTCTCAGAAATATTTTCGAAGATATCTCTAGTGGAACTACTCATCAAGTAAGTACGATTTGGCAGCAGAAGTACTCATATGAGTTGTTTCATTGAGATTTATTTGTACATAAAAGTGTGAGTACTTCATATAGTACTTATCTTCGATTTTTCCAGAATATAAAATAGAAAAGAATTATTTCCACGACTTATCTATTTCATTTTTCACTCTTTTCTCATGAGTCATTCGTCGTGCTTTATAAATGACTATTACAGATATAAAATAGAAAAAAAAATTTTTCATTTATTGAGTGAGAATAAATACTGATTTAAATATATAAATGATAATTTATTCATGTCTTAAATTTTAGATAAAATATCTTTCTAGATTAATAGACAGTTTTAGAAGATTGATTGTGAAAATAATTGAAATAAAAGACGAATAATGACTTTAGTTACAAATCGGTTAAATTACTATATTCTGAATACTCATACATCAAGTTAAATATTATTATTACATATTTTAATTACATGAGTATTTAGTGTTCTTTTCTATAATCTCAAAATGAAAACTCCTCTTTATCTATCTATTTGCTTATCTATATATATTAAGGAAGAAAGTTTTTTTTTTTAATGCTTTTAGACATGGTACAAGCAAATGCAATCAAACTTTTGAGGAGTCTTTCTCTCACATAGGAGAAGGTCAACGACTACTTTTTGTCAAAAAGATATCGATTCTCTGCCTGAAACCGGCTTGTGCTATGTATCTGACGAATGAAATTGCAGCATTCAGTAGTATCGGAAAACCATTGAGCAACGCATTATGAGCAAGCATAAGATATGTATTTAGGGATTTTTAAGGGTGCTGAGTTTGAATCTGCGATCCGTTTGTCTCAAAATCTTGTTGATTGATCCGAAGTCGATAGAAATCTAAAGTCTATTAAACTCGACATTTTATTGGGTGACCTATGCCAAATACAAATCAGGTTTTTGAAAATCTGATTTCATAGAATTTGTATGAGGCGAAGTTTTTGAATGAGCGATCCATCAAGCTAAAAAGTCTGTGCATGAATTACTATCTCCATAGACATTGACATTTCAGGTTACTAAAGGCTCTATCGCATAAAAATCGTTCTATTTGTCCTTCTTTGCGACCAATCGAAATTCAGTATGATTCCAACAGTACAAAGTATGATTTATCGTCATAATATTCCCAAACAATAGAGATTGAGAACGCTACGTTCTATATCAATTATGTGTATTATTGTGCTTTGTTTCGACCAAAATGTATTTTTCTTGCAGTACTGTGAACGAATCAATTTGTCAGGTACGCTCTTAACTAATTAGATTTTCTTACATGTTCTCAAATTCAATGGAACTTTTGCATGTATATATTAAGATTAAACTTTTCTGGACAACGCCAGGTATTTCTGCTAGTTTCCCATAGAAAAATAGTTCCAATCCGTGTAAAATATTTAATTATCAAGTTTTATGTTTTACCTCAAACATCAATCGTGTGTTACTGCCTTGTTTATTATTAATTATATATTTAAATAAAGTAGATAGAGTGCAACTGTAATGAACAGACTATAAACAGATGAGTATTTTACATAAAACACTAGAGTATACCTAAATTCTATAGAAATACTCATTAGTAATCGCGACAGTTTCTAGCGTGAATACTTTTTGAACACTCTTTCTTCATGAATATCTTTATTAGCGAACTTTTTGCAGAGGACATTTTATATCCAATCAACTTATACTTGTTCAAAAATGAAAATATATTTAATAATCTGATTTGAAAAAATGATTTCAAATAGTACTTACACCATTACTTTGAACACTAATACTTGATGTTGTAGTCCCATATAATCTTATACTGAATGGTATAGTGAGAGGTACATATGCATCATCAATATTAATTGTTCCATCCCAACCAGTGATAGTAACAGCACCTGTGAGTTGTACAGCGGGTGCACCACTACAAGCACCATTCGAACAACTTGTATAAGTTGACGCACATACATAACCAAATGAACCACAATTATTAAAGTCAATCATAAGATTAACACATGTACCCGATGGTGATCTTGTATAGCCTGTAGAACATGGTGCTGTGGCTAAAGAAAAACATCATTTTAAATATATTCTCTATTAAAACTTTAAAACTAATATAGAACAAAGACTGCTGTTCTGTCTGTTCTTTATGCATTTGGTATATAAAAACAATTGACTTTCACTATTCGATCCAACAGATTCGAAAACATAAAAGTATGATAAAATCTAATTGACCCACAAATCGACCAACCAGGTAAATTCGTTGATAAAGGTTTTGGAAACTATATTGCAAAAGAATTTCCGATTGAACTTTGACTTGAAATAAAACTATTCAATAGAAAAATTGATTCTTTATCGAACCACGCAAATCCTTAATTGTCTTGTTATTCTGTTCACAAGATTTAAATGACAAATCTCAAATTAGATAAATCCATTAAACGAAAAAAAAATCTCTCAGTTTAATTCCTATGGGATTAAAGTGTGAAATACAATGAAGCCGTTTTCATTGTATTGAAAGATTTACACCACATTGAATACCATCTCAAAGATAAGAAGAGATACTAATGGCGCAAATATTGAGAGATCGGATATCTCACCTCTAAACTTAGAAAATTTTTCAGATTTTCGTCCCGTGAGAGCTGCATATCGAAAATTCTTGTTGCAGTCTATGGAACAGGGTGAGGTTCATATTTCTCGTTATGAGCGTCAACAGGTATTTTCAATCGCATTCCAGACAATACTATCAAAAGTAAAAATTCTATAATTTAGAAATGTCAAAATCTTTGAGAAAAGTTTAAAGATGAAAAGGTTTCTGAGAGCATTATTTATCATCCAAGATCGATACTTTATATGAAATCATAAAGCTACCGTTTTCTACTTTGCTATAAAATGATATGGTGAATTTTCTCGGGCAACGCCGAGTCCTTCGGCTAATATTTTAGATATTTACTTGTAGTTGTTGTGCTGGTCGTGCTTGTTGTCGATGTAGTTGAGGTGCTCGAAGTGCTGGTGGTAGTTCTTGTTGTCGTTGTGGTTGATGTTGTCGATGTAGTCGATGTGGTCGAAGTAGTGCTGGTAGTTCTTGTTGTCGTTGTGGTTGATGTCGTCGATGTAGTCGAAGTACTGGTGGTACTTGT
>JAJEKB010021543.1:2219060-2238871 GCA_022393335.1 Macrotrachela quadricornifera | reverse complement strand
TGTTGTCGTCGTTGTTGTGGTTGTTGTTGTCGTTGTTGTTGTTGTCGTTGTTGAAGTCGTTGTTGTAGTCGTTGTCGTTGTTGTCGTCGTCGAAGTTGTACTAGTTGTTGTCGTAGTAGTTGTTGATGTTGTACTAGTGGTAGTTGTACTAGTTGTCGATGTACTTGTTGTACTAGTTGTTGTCGTAGTAGTCGCCGGTTCTATGATGATAGTTTAAGATTGAGAACTTCAATGCATTGTTCACAAAAAAGAACTACTATCAAATTGTTTTATACACATCTGAACGATCTTTTACATTGATAAGTTGGTGTTATTTACATTCAACCCAACCTAGGTTGCTATGACTAAGTGGTGAAGTTGTTCATCACATATCTACAAGATACAGTATTTGAGTCTTAGCACTATCAAACATAAATTGATTTTGAACAAGTCATCAACGGCTATTTGTCTTAGATCGTCCGTCCGAGAACAAACTGACTACATGGTTACTATATACAACTACAGAAAATGTCAATGATTAAGGGAAAGAATTCTGATTTAGATTGGACTTCTTCTGTCTCGAGCTTGAGTTAATAGTACTGTAAAATCTTCATTTAGTGGACATCTGTAAAACATTTCAAAAGTGTATACTATAGGAAAGTTATATCTCTAGGTCCCTGGAAGATTAATAAACAATATAATCGACAAGAACATCCTATTACTTTTAGCATTTCTAATAGAAATCTGAAACAAAAAGTTAAGTTATACTCTCACCCTCAATATTGTAGAAAATGTCTGTGGCAGTTTCTAAAATGAGAGAAACACATGATTTTTTTCTCTCATCTCATTTAATTTTTGGTTTTCTCATTCAATTAGAGTGTAAATGACATACATGTAGGTTTTTGACAAAAATATGAACATAGATGAAATGAAATGACACAGTAGTGTAGAACTCATTAATTCTATTCGACTATTCAACTACTACTATATGATAGATTAAGGATGCTACTATAGGATACTGCCTGCAGAATGCTCCCTGAGGATGTTGTCTAAACAATGGTGCCTCCAGAATGCTACGTGTAGGATGTTGCCTGCAGGACACTTGTCTACAGGATGCTCCCTGAGGATGCTGCCTAAAGAATCGTGTGTACAGGATGCTGAAAGTAATCCACAGAGGAAAGATGCTGTCCGTTGCATTTGCTAGCAACCTAGAGGTAGCGGTTCCTTAACAACCTCACCCACATCCACATCCTCACCCTCAACTTTATGTGTATTAGTTCTCACATCTTATAGTTAGCGTCCTTAATCTTTCATCAGGCACGTATCCAGAAATTTTCTGAGGGGGGGGGGGGGCCCTACTATAGGAAAATAAAAAATTTCATAGAGCAAAAAATGTCTTCCCGTACCCCCCCCTACAGGCGTTTTAGCCCTTAAGAGGGGGGGGGGCCCAAACCCCATGGGCCCCCCCCCCTTCGCTACGTGCCTGTCTTTCATGTATCAATAGTTAAGTAGTTGAATACTCAAATAGTTGAATAGTTGAATATTCGAATTTGAAAGTTGAATAGTTGAAGCGTCTTTTCGGCTTTTACATGTATGTCCAAAACAATCGGAAACTGTAGTGTTTTGGCGTTAAATTTAGAATAAAAACTTTGCTTATTAATTATAATCTTGTATTAGGAGTTCATTTGAATATTTGAATAATGAGAATATTTATCTTTTCTTATTTTTCTTTTTCTTTTTACAAATATAATTAAAAAAAAAGGTATTTAAATTTTTAGAAAAAATTAGATTATCATTAGTGGATTCAATTCTTTCCCATCCTTTTCTCATTATACAAGCGCACGATTTACTTTACATTGATTATATAAAGTGAGAGTCATTGGGACAATCAATGTACCATCAGAATAAAATTTCAATAAATTTTCATACAAATAAGATGATAGACAATAAGGAAATCCTAGAAATATAGCCATATTTAAAGTTCATACTCTTTGAGGAATTCATACCTCTATACCGTATGCCATAAATTCTACTACATTCATCGAATATTAAACCTAATTGCTCGATTATGATCGTAAAACCGATTCATAGATTAAAAAAATACTTCATAAAAGCCCTTATCTTCACCTTGGCCTTCGCTCAAGCCCTGGCCTCTAATAAATTAGACAGTCGTTTCTCTTCATTTATTTTGTTATTTGTCCATATATTTATTGAAATTTTATTCTGATAATATATTGATTTTCGCAATGATTCTTTTCATCCAACTAATCATTGATGGAAAATGAACTCTCAGTATTAAAAATTATATTTTTCTGTGTAAGAAACAATAAAGACTCAAAATAATCAAAAGTAAGTGAATCTGTGAAAAGTAAATTGCGCATCAGTTTTCTTCTGCCATCTGTTATCATAAGATATATCAATCAATTGATAAATCATTTACATTTTTCATTCACCTTTCTCATACTTCTAAAAGTGTTGATATCTTCTTTTTGATTGACATGATAGTAATGACTAAATTCGAAAGACGAAGTTGAGCGAGAGAATATGAATATAGTAGCATTGTTTACAGATTGAGTACTGTCATTGAAGGACAGCATCGTAGAAAAAGGTGACTAGGTTTGAGTTGTCGATATGTGGGTCTCACGCATTTACCTTATAACAACTGTAAGTGCTTCGTTGAATCGTCCCATAGCTCTATTTCACTCCATATTTCGTTCCTTCTCTGTATCGGTTCAAATCAAACAAGCAGACGATAGTCATAATGATTCAATTCGAGAGTGATGAACAGCAAGAAATTCAGATTGAGATAATGAATTGATAACGAGATGAAAGTTGAACAATTAAATTGTACGAGCTCGAATCTGATTCGGCCTCATACTTTCAATGGAGATTTTTTACATCTAAACCTAATAGTTATTTCGAAAACACGATACTTTTTTTGTTATTTATTTGGGTAACCAGCATACTCTATATATTTCTCCGATGATATTAATGGTGATTTTGATATAGTCGAGCTATAAAAGGCTTTCACTTCTGAATATAGCCTGTCGAATCTAAAATCTCCCGAACTGATGGGCGCCACCTACGGGCAGGTTTGAATCACCTTTATGTGTCGAACTTTATAATGTACTCAATACTAATTAGACTATAAAGCTCATGAACAGACTTATATTTTTTCTGTACCACTTAATCATCGCTTCTTACTAATCAGTAAATCGTTCAGTAGAAGCATTAGAGTGCTGTTCTTGCAAAACATATACGCATACAATAGATCGTTTTTGAAGGGGCGAGAAAGTTCATGTACATCTTTTATTCTATTTTCTGTTAAGACACTATAGAGTTCTAGATTCTTAGGATGAGAACATACGATGGATGCCAACTGCCTAGAGGCGGAACCTGTAACAATACTTGTCGCGTACGAAATTGCTATTCGTTAATCTGTACAGCAGTAACTTTATATTCTTTTTAGCATGAACAACCGATTAATTTTGAATATTATATGCTCACTATTGAAATAAGAATAGAATACTGACCTTGCGTAAGAATGAAAGCCGTTGTAATAGCACAAGTTGACAATATAGCCGTAAATGTTGCTGCCCAGAGAGAAAATTTGATCCAAAATGGAAAGTTTCGAGCGGCTTGCCATCCTTTTTTTCTAATCAAATCATTTATTAAAACGAGAATGGAAACAAAAGAAAACATACGATTTTGTTAAAGTTGTTGGAACTGATTTTAAATCAATAGTAACACTGCGAGGACTTGTTGGGGTATTTGAATTATTATTCTGATTTCGTTGAGTAGACATACGACGAACTATATTTTGAGAAGGCTTATTCAATGAAGTAGATAACGCCTAAGAAATATTTTATTTTAACGTAAAAAAAAATATTAATTTAAATAAATAATACATTTTCATGTTGTGGAAGGTTTGGATGATTAATTTGTTTTGCACCATTTTCAGCCATTCTCTCTTACTATACTTGTTAATGGTCTGATTCGATTGTGAATAGTTGCTGCAATGCACTCTCTTCAATATTCTCCTTACAAAACAATGGACAAATTGAAAGAACGATAATTTCACCTTTTAATAAAAAAAAACAACATTATGTTTGTATTCAAATAGGTGAATAAACCAAGTATGTACAATATTTTCTTTATGTATTCTTATTCGCACTATACAATCAATCTATTGAAAAAACATTTCATTTATTTAAAGGTTGAAAATAGAAGAAAAAAAAAGTTGATCTTTGTTAAAAACATCGAAATTAAAAGTACATTTCTTTGTTTGAAATAAAATTATTTTAACAACGATATGTTCTCGAACGAACAACATATTCAAATAAATAATGTCTATCTCACTATTTTAAATATTTCTTATACTTTCATTATACATCGACAAAAATTAGAAATTCTCAATTTCAATCGTATGAAAAAATATTTTTTAAACATATCGAATGAATAGAAAATGGTACTTCATTTGATGATTTATGAAGCAAAATGAAAATATATGACGTCTACTGGCAGAAAAGTATTTAATATTTCATTGTTATTAAAAAGAAAAATATGTAAAAATCATAGACAATATACTTTATCAATTTATAATTAGTTATAAAAAATCAAAAAAGAAATATTCAAGTATATTGAATTATTTTTTTTACTTTATATTTTTGAAATATAATTATCCTGTAAAGGTTCTTCTGTCAGATATTTATCAATATTACTGATCAAAGAATAAAGATGCTACTAAAATCATATATAAAAATTCCTAGATAAATAGTTGGAATATTGAAAAATAAAAAATCTTGACGTTGTAAATATATGTTAAGAAAACAAAAATATTCTAACTTTTTACATTATGATAAGTATGGACGATATTGTTAACAATTTATTTTCAATAGTACGTTTTCAATCTACATTTTTTACATGTTTTTATAATGATTCATTGATGTTTTTTTGTGCAATCTTCGTTTAAATACGAACTATTTTCAATTGAATCATAATTGTCATGATTTCAGCTATTGAAAGAACAATGCGTATTGCTTTTAAAAATTCAGTGAAAAGAATTTGAAAAATTTTCTAACTATATTCTTTCGAAATAAATAAAATAATTTTTTCTTAAATGGATATGATACTATCTCACAATTATTTGTTCATTTATAATTGACAAGTTAATCATAAAGATAGAATAAACTTACCTGGCTAAATCTGGTGAGAATCAGATAATTCTTTGTATGATTTTATTAATATGAATATAAGTGTTTTTTGGTTAGTTAGATATATGTTCTTGCATATATTATTGACAGATGAAATCAATCATAATTATTATTTAGGAATCTTTCTTTTCTTTTTTTATTGATATTATTTCTCTTACAGAAAAAAAAATTGTTGTACACGATGATTTCCATTATCAACAACATAAAGATTTCCTTCGAAATCAAATGATAAATCAGAAGGATAATAAAGTTGATTAGATGAAGAACCAGCACATTGACCACCAGCAATTATATTTCCAGATGTAGCACCATGTATCTATTGCATTATTCGATGATTATAAGTATCAGCAACATAAACAGTATTAATTTGATCGACTATAACACCTTCTGGCCATGATAATTCATTTAATTCACCTCCTGGAGAACCACCAGCAACGATTGATATATTTTTTGTTTGATTATCTAATTTAAGTATTCTATAATTAGATGTATTAGCTACATAAATCGATTGATTTTGATCAATAAATAACATATATGGAAAACTAAGATTTGAAATAATAATTTGTTGAATTGTTCCATTAATATTACATTTTATTACTTGTCCTATTAACCAATCAGTTATATAAATTGATTCTTGATTATCTAATATTATTCCAACAGGATCAATATTTTCAATAATTGTTTGTCCATGTGAATCTTCTTTAAACTATTTTTGTATACGTCCATTCATTGTATCACTTATATAAATAGTTTCATTATTATCAACAAAAATATCTTGAGGATTATTTAATTGATTTAATTCTGATCCTTGACCATTTCCACCAGCTACTGTCGTGGCATTTTGAGACCATGTTGCTTTTGCACAAATACCATTAATTTTATCAGATGAGATTTTAAAACATTGATTATATTGAGATACATTGTCACATATTTCACAATTTATTTTTAATATTAAATAACTAAAATTATATCAAAGATAATGATCAAATGTTATTTACTTTAAAAACAAGACAAAGATAAAATAATTGATTTTTATCATCATACAGCTTACGTTATAGTAACAGAAACAATTGTAATCATATCTAGTTTTTATTTTATTTAAAAGATTAAGAAATCTACTAGAGAATATTTCAATATTAGTTTCAATAGTGAAGTATACTTCAATTTAATTTATGACACAATAACCTTCGAATTTGATTCTTTGATAATTGAAATACGATATAGAATTAAATCAATACAATCATGTTTATTAATCGAAAAGCTCTGAAATTTGCTGTTTCTGCTTTAGTGTTGTTGAATTTATATTATTTTAAACAAGTTGAAAATGTGAGAGAGTTTGTGTTGGTTTTATATTAATTTGCAGTTCATTTTTAGTAGAATCAATAATATTGTTTCGTACAAAAGTATTGATACATACTATCTTTTTCTATAAACGAAAATCAAAAGGAACAAGCTATTTTCATTTAATACATAATTATTATTTGGATAAACAGTATAACTGATCATACTTCGATTATGAGTATCTTTTACTATTGGTGTCATTTAGACCAAACAATTTCTAATGATTCACGAAGTAATCAAATATTTCATTATACATTCTCATATAATTCAACCACAAAATTCGGTGAAGATACTACTATCAAGTACCTAAACTAATCATATACTATGTCATAATCCTTTTTCTATGGTTTTTCGCTAAATATTCAATAGTAGTCATATTGTGAATAATAATATCAAATTTCCATTCATCATATATGATTATCTAGATTTTGCTACGATTAATAATGAAAAATAGGATTAAGAAAAGCATCTGTGTATTAGATATAAAATCGAAAGATATTATTATCAATATATTATTGTATCCAAGCGGCAGAAAATGATCTTAACAAATATCCTTTCTTTGTTTGCCGTTATTTTCAGGTAAAATTATCTTATTAAATCTTTTTAAAATGAATTTAAAATTAAAATAATTTTATATTTTAGTTTAACAAGTATGTATTTTTTTTTATTTATATATGTATATATAAACTTAATTAATATTTAAATAGCTAATGTGAATAGTCAAACATGTGAAAATAAATCTCAATATGATTTATGTTCATCAAATAGTGCATGTGGATGTTTATCACTTTCATTTGCTGATAATTTTCGTATTTGTGGTATGCTTAATTTAAGATGTGATCAATTTGTACCATGTCAATCACCAAATGATGTTTGTGGACAATCTGGACATATTTGTGTTCGTCATCCTCGATGTGATTCACGTCCGATTTGTTTTCCAATGGCAATGACCGATCAAAATTTATGTCCACCAACAGCAGGTTAAATAATAGATTTATTAAATAGAATATTTCTCTATCATATATTTCATAGACAAATTAGAACTAATATTAACTTCATTTGATATTTCTAGTAATGACTTCAACAAGACCGTCAATTATTGTGTCCAATTATTCCAGTGAATTAACAACTATGGATGGAATTTATACTCGTCCTGGAACTTCGACATCAAATGGTCAATATTATGAAGCAATTCAATTAGTTGTAGACACAACAGGAACTTATGATTTAACAAGTTTAAGTAATATGGATACTCATGGATTTCTCTACAATGGGACATTTTATCCATTGAATCCATCGTCTAATTTAGCTCAACATAATGATGATGGTAGTGCAAATAGTCAATTTAAATTAACTGCTTTTCTCCAGGCTAGTGTACCATATACTTTGGTTGTTACAACACATCTGAGTCGTGTTACTGGACCATTCTCAGTTACTGCAGCTGGACCAGGTGATGTTCAATTTATTCCAATAAATACTATCAGTACAACAACAACAAGTGAGTAAAATAATTGATCTATATGTCTTTATACTAAATAAATTCGAGTTTGAAAAAAATAAGTGATATACATATTATATTTAATTTATATATAATAAATAGAATAATAATTGATGAATTTTTATTATTAATATTTATAGCATCTACTACAACAAGACCGTCAATTATTTTCTCAAATTATTCCAATGCATTAACAATAAATAATGAACAATATCCAAATTCAAATAAATATTATCAAGCAATTGAAATTAGAGTAAATACAACGGGTGCTTATACTTTGACATGTTCAAGTAATATGGATACATTTGGTTATCTTTATCAAGGAAATTTTTATCCATCTTATTCAGAATTAAATAAAATTATACAAGATGATGATAGTGCTGGTAATAGAGATTTTAAATTGACAGCTTCTCTTCGAGCTGATATTACATATATATTGGTAGTCACAACGTATAGTGAAGGTGTAACTGGTCCATATTCGATTGTTGCATCTGGTCCAGATGATGTTTCATTTAATCCCATAAGCATTAATACGCAATAAATAATCATACAAAATCTTTAGAATACGATGAAATGTTTATTAATTTTTTTCTTTTCTTATTGAAATTTGATCATTTTGTTGAAGGTTTTTCGATAATACTATATAAATAAAATGACTATTGGATTCAAATACTACTATTGAATATTTGATTAATACAGAATACTTCTGCATAAAATTTTTCTTTATGTATAACTAGTGGTAGTACCCGGCGTTGCTCGAGAAATCTCCATGCTGAAAACGACAGAAGACATAAAGGGTTTGCTTGTGATCTTTTCATCTATTATTACTACATGTCCCATCGTGCATACATTTACGATCATTCTTAAATCAGATAATTCAGCAAATAGTTTAGGGTGTAAGTGTCTTTCAATTAACTCATGCTTATTGCCAAACTTTATGCTAACATCCAATGCAAAAAAAGTGACAGTAAGAGGTGGCACATATTTTCTGGAAGAGACATTTACTGTAGTAAATCTAACAGTAGGAGGAGGCAAACATCCTCTCAAGTGAAAATTTTGGGTCGAAAACTATCCTATGACTTTCCTCTGTTTGAAAGAGTATTCTGTGCAAAATTTCTTTGCAGTTGCTCGGGTCGTGTTCAAACGAATAGCGAACAGATAAACATTCTTCTTTATATATAAGGGTTAGAAACTTTCGCTTTTCACATTCAGACCAAAGGATTGTCGATACAAAATGATTAATTTTAGAATCATAACAAATTCGCTAAACTTCTGAAAAATCGAAGCAAATCTCTATCTCATTACGATACAACTTGGATGAAACTTCACCCAAACGCCCGCTCCCTACACCTATTAATGGTGACTACGCTCTCTAAAACTACCTCTGGACCCACGAAAGCACTGTGGAAAGTTTAATAATGTTATCTATTACAGCACTATCTGGATGAGACTTCACCCAACACCCACATCCCTATAGTCATGCCAACCTCCCGTCGACCTTCCTTGGGGCCTAGAGAAGCATTGTGGAAACTTTGATGATCGTAGCTATCACAGGAACTCAATGTATAGCGAACGGAGAAACATTTTTCTTTATATATATAGATAACTACGACGGGCGCTACAAGAAATGCAGTACGAAAAAGTGGAGCAAATCTTTTTTTATACGAAATAATTACATAGCCCTTGACACAAATACGCCATATTAACACACATAATATATCTCTACACAATCAGGAAACAAATACAATGAATGTTCAACAATTATATTCAAGACAGAAAGAAGCATTGAAGAAAGTAATTGAACTCTCTGGTGAATTTAACGAACTTGATATTGATGATTGATTATTTAACATTACAAATTTATTTTCATCAATGAAATTAAAGATTGAAATAAAATACTTGAAACGAAGCGGAAAGGACGGGGGTACGTAAGAATGTAAATAGGTCCATCAATGAACCATCGAAAGAAATATATTATCTGGTGCAAAGTTCTACGGTGATTCTTTCTAGGTCCAATTTAATCGATTTCGAAAATCATTAGATCATTTCCAATCACGTCTCAATAAACCCTACTTTTAGTGTATCCCGAGAGAATGGGAGCAGCAAAGCATTTTCTTGTCCGGCTGAAATTAGTCTCATTTGAAAGAGTGTCAGATTTTACACAAAGCTATATATGAGCCATGCCGAAATAGTGAATGTAAAAAACAAAAATAACAGCGATCCAATAGTGTACATATGCATGTTTTCGGTATGTCACCAACATTTCGACTTCTCAAGTGCTTAGAAAAAGTCTTTACGATGGACTTTCATTTTGAAAAATCGATGCAGCTTTTCATGGGCTACACACTCGTATAGTTTTCATATGGAAATTTTATTGACCAAAATATTCTTATCGGACACACTACTCAAAACGGTGGAAAAACCCATATTGATGCGTTTAGCCCAGTATATGTTTGCATATCAATGTCTTTACAATCAGATTTCTATATAGTCATTCGATAGAGTTTTTAAAGCTTTACACGCTGATGAAGTCGATAGTTTACAGTTTGAGTGAACTTCGTGTTCCTAGCCCATGATTTACCTAAAGTTCGATATAATACTTGAAAGCTTCTTTACACCAACTACTTTGTATAGGACACACTTCATATCACCACGGTTTGTTCAACTAGAAGCACTAAGTTCATCGAAACTTTAAACTATCGACTTTATCTGCATGTATAGCTTGAAAATTTCTATCGAATGACTATGAAGAAATCTGACAGTAACGGCGTTGATATGCAAAGATATATTGGACTAAGTGCACCAGTATGGTTTTTCCCATCGTTTTCAGTCGTGTGTCTGATAAGAATATTGTAGCCAATAACACTTCCATATGAAAACTATACCAGTATGTAGCTCGTGAAAAGCTGCAACGATTTCTCAAGATGAAAGTCCATCGTAAAGACTTTTTCGAAGCATTTGAGAAGTCGAAATATTGGTGACATACCGAAAACATACATATGTACTCTATTGAATCGCTATATTTTTTGTTTACATTCACTGTTTTGGTATGGCTCATATATAGCTTTGTGTAAAATCTGACACTCTTTCAAATGAGACCAATTTCAGCCGGACAAGAAAATGCTTTGCTGCTCCCATTCTCTCGGGATACACTAAAAGTAGGGTGTATTGGGACGTGATTGGAAATCATCTAATGGTTTTCGAAATCGATTAAATTGGACCTAGAAAGAATCACCGTAGAACTTTGCATCAGATAATATATTTCTTTCGATGATCCATTGATGAGCCAATTTACGTTCTTATGTACCCCCGTCCATTAAGAGAATAAAAGCTCAAGTAACAGTTATTTTAATCAAAAGTTTCATTAACATCTTAAGATGAAAAGTCCCATATTTTCGTCACTTTTCAAAGGAAATCCTTTTTTCCAAAGACTGAATCCTATAAGAAGTCTTATATTTTCAAAAACTCCTAGTCTGAGACTAGAGTTTATCGTAGTATGGACTCAAAACCTCAGATGGGGTACAAAATGTGTACCTTAGGGGTATAGAACTTTATGGGGTACAAGATGCCGAAATGAGGTACCGTACTCTAGAATAGGGTACAGTTGGCAGTCCTGGTATACATTGTTGCATAATAACGCAGCCCTTAAAGATGACCCTCACCCAGCAATAATTAAACTAACAAACCATGATTTCTAGGGTATTGCGGGTAAAATACGTTTGCCTTGGAGTTGAGACGGAGTTCTTTCTACTGTAGTAGTTCCCATAGTCGTGACATCAATATGGTCCAGTTTAACCATGCTCAATATGCCGCGTATTCGTATCTAAATCCATCTCCAACAGCAGTGCTTGGCTAAATTTCAAAAGAATACTCATGAGGCAATGACGAGAGATGGAGATGCTACATCTCCTGTGGAAATGAAGTGAGAGATATTGTATCTTCTGATGAAAATGCATCTCCCATATTAATCCTAGGCTACATTGTGTAAGAATGTGACCTTCTATTATATTGTGCTTTCGTATATCTCACGCTCCCGCGGGTATCTCTAACATCCCTGATTTTCTGAATATGTGACATCACTCGATTCGTCGATAGTCCGAGATGAAAAGCGTCTGATGGGCTGAAACTCAGGCCCAAAGAAATCTCATTGGTCGAAATTCTGAGGTGAAAACCTCTGATTGGCTGATTCCCCAGTCTGAAACAGTCTGGTTTGGACCTTTCTCTGTTTTTACGTTTGTCCTTTGACCTGTTACAAATAGACAAATCCATTTTATTTCATATGACCCTTCCTCTACTCGATGGAATAAGTGCTCTCGGCTTATGTGTGTAATGAAAGATTCCAAACACGGTGGAAGTTCCTATCTAACCAACCTTCGAAGTGCATCTCATAGTGCTTTAGATCTTGTATCACCTTAATGATCTATAGTTCTAGTCCTTGCCACTTGAGGATATTCTTATGAAAGAAACAGAAATACTGATTTCTATTGTGGTAGCTATGCTCACCCAAACTCACCCAGCGTTTTTTCACTGATGTACAGAACGAAACAAGTGAATTGAAGAGTTGCTTTTTATGCCTTGGAAAATTCACCAGTTGATTGATTGGTTTTTTCCTACATCATGGTTTTTTTCCTTACTGTTTGGTCACTCTGTGATGTGTAAAAAGTGAATCAACGATACTTTCCAGGCGACACATCAATACCCTCTTCCTCTCAGCTAGACGCACTGCACTCAAGTGTCATACGCGGAAGTGTCGTGTTACCAGAAAAAGTTGTTTTTTTTCATTTTTAATCTCTTTATGCGATTGAAAAACAAAAGTTGGATGAAACCAATATTGATACTATATATAGAAGAGCATTTTTCAGTTTTTTTTTATTATTTTTAACAATTTTTTCGACTATATATTACTCATATTTTCACTTTAAATCGGAATTCTCGATTACATTTGTCTATATTATTTACGAAATGACGTCTTCCCATGTTACAGCTAGACGAATGATACGATCAAGGTAGTCTTACCTTGCAATTCAAAAAAATGTTGAAGAAAACTAACTCTTCTCTCGTCACTGGTATGTATAATGTTATTTTGACGTCTTAAACATTAAACACACGTTTTAAAACTTTCTAGCATTAAATAATTATGAACTTGGTGAAAAGTATCAACGACAGAATCAGAAAGACAAAGCATTGATATTTTTCTGTAAACCGTTCAAATTAAAAAGCAGATTCTACGAAAGAGGCGACGATGAAGACTTACGAAGGACATATTCCAAAATAAGTAAGTCGATCTTTTTATAGATATACGTGAAAGCCGCAGCGTTTGTTTTTTTAGAGGAAACATCGGCATGCATAGAAAAAATTGAGCAGTGTATTTATTCCTTAGAAAGGTTATTATTTGGTCTTGATCGCCTCATTGCTGATTATTATTCAAATATTGGACGGGCAGCTTATAAGAAAGAAATGTATTTGTTGGCTAAGAAGTATTTCGAAGAAGCACTCGAGATTTATCAACGTATACCTAATAGTACTCAAAATATAGAACTTACAACGCCATATCTCGAAAAGATGAATATTGAAAGACAGACACACAGTGGACAACTTTCATATAGCAAGCGGACATGTAAGTTTCGTGTTCTAAAACGGGTTTTTATTGCTCAGAAGTAGTTATATATCACTTAGAAAATCATCTTTCAGCAAATAAAACACTTTTTGAAAACAAATTTTTTCATGAAAATTACATGTGGGGTATCCTTCCCAAAATTTTTGAAAAAAAGTTTTTGTTAGAAAATACATCTTGTCACACAGCATTCGACGCAGATTGAGACGCTGATTCTGAAAATCACCTTAGTTTCGCGGTAAGATGTTAATTTAAGGATAAAAAAAGATATTTAGGAAGCCAAAAACTGGAATTGGGGTCAAAAACCAGGGTTTTCTTGGGAATCCCTAGCATAATATATGGTCTCTGATGCGATACGATGTATATAGTTAACGAAAATTTAATATAGATGAACACAGTTAATAAATGGCTAAGTTCAGTTGGATAAGAACTCTTTGTAATGCTTGAAAAATACGGCATGACTCTTTTTTTAGCTTTCCCTGCATAAAGGCCAAAAACTTTTTTCAAAATAACCCTTTTTATTATATATCGTTCGATGCAGCTCAATGAGCTGATTCCGAATATCACCTTTGTTTTGCACCAAAACGATGTCTTCTTTACAAAAGTAGAGACTTCACACCAAAAATGTCGGTTTTTTAAGTCTCATAGCACTGGCTGTGCTCGTCGATGTGAAATGGCGGTATGACCAATGATGAATCACATATAGGAAAATAATTGATGAAAGATTCAGCTCAATCAGATGAAAATTGTTTAGGAGGGGTTAAAAATACGGAAAGGCTGGGTTTCAAAACCTTGTCGGACACAGAAACCTAATTTTTTTTTTGAAAAGCACCCACTGTTATGTATGATTCGATGCAGCTTGACGAGCTGTTTCCGAATATCACCTTGGTTTTTCACCGACATGCTTCTGTATTTGTAAAATTAGTGATTTCTGGCCAGAAACCTGGTTTTCTAGAAAGCCTCTGCTTCTGTTTCTGTTCGATGATGGGATATGGCGCTATGGCTAATGATAAGCCACACATAGAAGAATAATTGGCGAAAGTTTCAGCTGAATCGGACGAGAACTGTTTGGGGGACGCACAAAATACGGTGTGACAGTTTTTTTGTCCTACTTTTAGCCCAGTAATCACTTTTTTTCTACTCTATTTCTGATTGGATCGGAACAATTTATTCACATAATCAAGCTTATGGACTAATCATTCATTTGAGATATTGTTTCATTTTAAAATATATTGATAAGTTGGTGACGGAAATGATATCCGTACAATTAACGATTTATGAACAAACTTTTTCACCATGACCTTTCGCGGGATTCAGCTTGATTTCTGAAAACTCTGAGTTTAGGGTAAGATAGACTAACCATGGACGTATTCATTCCAATATTTAAACTTTGGAAAAAAGAACTTGAGGTCATGTCTGCCTGGTTGCTCACAGTGAGGCATTTTCGACGGTTTTTCCACAATTTCTTATATCGGAATCTAGTGAGATGTCATCAGTTACGAATGCTATTTTTCGTCAAGTTGTACGGATTTTGTCCAAACCCAACATTATAACGTCTTTCACATACTGTTCATTAACTAAAATATTATGATAGGTAGGAAGTTCGATCAAACGTCATTCGACGCTGCATATTATACTCTATATATGTTACAAAAATGGATAGATTTCCTAGAAACTTCGAGTGTATAGAAAACTTTTTTGGTCGCGTAAAACCGTGACATAAAATGACCCTTTTTCTTTGGTGCTCTTGCTTAAGTTTGAGTTTCTAAAGATAAACTCTATTCAAATGAATGATCAAAAGAGCATGTTGTGTAGAGCTCTGAATGAGCTTTTGAATTCAAGAAAAGTTTTCTTTTAGCTTTTGATATTCGCGTAAAAAATACAGAAAACGAACGTAAAGTTGTGACGCAGTTCTTTGTCCATTAGGTTTGAAGTACTTAGCACAGTCAGAATGATTTCATTTTGTTTAAGTATTATTTATTTTTGAGTATTTAAGCGTGTTACGCAAGAATGAGATTGAATTATCGACTGAAGGGCTAACAAACTGAGCAGCAAGTTGGAAAATATATTAAAGTCTACAAGTTGCCTATAGCGATGGAAGTCAAAACTAAATAGACCATTTTGTAGAAAATAAAATTGTGCATTGAATGGTATATTTGCAAGCATTCCATGAAAAGCTTTCTTCTGTGGAAAATTGAAAATATGGTTTTTGAATAGTTTAAAACGTGATTTTTTATGGAAATAACTAGTTCGTTTTTAAAAATAAATGTCAGCTTCGTAATCAGCGCTATAAACTGCGTATTATAGCCCACTTAGATCTAACCAATTCGAAAATTTTTTTTTCAAAAGTTATTTAGCCAAATGTCGCGTTACGTGAACAAGTCATAAAACCTTCTAAATCATATTTACTTTACCGCATACACTCGTTAAAGGGGCTCCCCTCACAACGGTTTTTCCACTTAAAACAGTCTTTTTAAGCTGAAATTTTCTGTGATGAGTGGATCTGATAAGAAACTCTTGTAGTAAAAATTTCAGCCCGATACGCCATACTTTACTCAACTTATAGTTGATTTACTACCTTCCAGGAGACATTTAATAACTTCATCATTATCAAAGGTAGAAAGCTCGGATTGATTTTAAATTAAAGCTAACGTCAGTACTCAAGCTTTTTCCGAACGGGGTTTTAAAATTTTTCTTCGTTCATTTCTTATGAACATTTTAGTCGACGTGGTGTGTATAGCACTAGAAAAACGAGTGATCCAGCCACAGTAAATTTCGCTTTTCTCAGACTAGGAGTCAATTATAGAAAATTTGTTCGGACAAAAGTTTACTCTTATTTAAATCTTTAAAATAAAAAAAAATTAGAAATATCTTAAACTCAGCGAGAGTTATTTCGACTTTGCCACCAGAAAAAGATGTTTTGAGAAAAACGATAAATAAGCTTCAAAATTTTTTTTTCTTTATTTTGTTGAAATTCAGAAAAAATCGTAGTAAAATGGCATATATTCAATATATATCGCTAGTCTTTTTCAAAATATCTTACAAATAGGATAAACTGACATCACCCATCATACTCAGTTAGTTTTTCACATCTAGTTCAAGTGGTGTATAGAATTCTTATTGTGCTGTTGTACTTTATGAATATACTGATTCACATCCACACTTATCCTTCACTCGTTTATCCTTACCTCCGAAAGAAAAAGTTAAAAAAAAGGAAATATATGAGGTATCACTACTTGTGAAACATACTACTTAATATCTGCATCCATCTGGCATCAAGAATGAAAACTATTTTTAAAAACAGCATAATAAATTCACTCTTCATATATTTATTAAGTTTTCTCACAAAAAACTTCGAGTTTTCACAGACTGATTCATATACCTTATACTTCTAATTCAAATGTTCAATATTGAGGATAGCTCACAAACCGATAATCCACATCTTTATTTGTTAGGAAGTGCTCAAAAATTGTTAAAAAAGTGTTCTATTCAATAGTAATATCAAAATTAACTCAATTTTCAAAAACTAAAAATTTTAAAAAGTTACAACATTTTTTGAACACATGATAGCGAGATCCAGGTTTTTTTTATAACTCTATGAAAATCCATTCGTTTTTTAAAAACCTATATATATTCTGAAAGCCACGATTCTGGCGCATCGTCCTATGAAAAAAGCTGAAATTCGAATTTTTTTGAAAAATTAGGTTTGCTAAGGAAGGGGCCCCCTTAAACGACGGGCGTAAGTTTTAAAAGTCCTAAAACACAAATACTACGAATAAATTTCAGGTACCTGTTTTTGACTATAATATATCCAATATGAATTTGGCTAAAAATGTGATCGTTCATACAGTTAGTGGGACGACAAAGAAATAACAAGAGATACATACTTTATCAATTTTCTTCCATTCACCGAGGACAATAGTGGAAACGAGTAGACGAGGATGTGTATGTAAAGATGGATGGACTGCAGGATTGTATGGTGATGGCTTCATCCGAGCACAAATATGACGGCATGTGTTCTCATCGAACATCTACATTCGCTCTCAAATATCACTCTCTAGAAGTTTTTATGATATTTTGACATTTCTGTGTCGCACTGTGGGTAGAGCTCACTGACTTCTCATTCCATCAGTGAACTCTGTCTGTGGCTTACGCTGAGGATAGGATAAGATTGTCTGCTCTCGTTCCACATTTCAATACTCGTTAACAGTCTTGTTTCAAAAATTCACATAAAAAACACCTTTTACAGAGGAGAAATGTTCCACAACTTTTAAATCAAACTAATGAAGAAAAATGAAAGATGTAAAAACTTGAATTTTTTGCAGGTCTTGCATGGTCAATAAAATCGAATTCAATAAAATCGAATTCGACATTGTCGAGCACCATTGATGTACCTGAACGGATCTTCAAACGCATGTCGTCGACTCTAAAATTCAAAATGCTTCCCGATGAAGACTGTAATCAAGTTATGTTTGGCAATTCAGGTGAACACTACGAACTAAATTTTAACGTATTGAATAATTTCACGAAAAAATGTTACTGTAAACAGCGACCAAGATACTTAATGGTCGAACGGTATCATAATAACACACATCGAATAAAAGAACGTTTACTTTTACTCGATCTTTTGTTTCGTACGTCACCCAATAGCCAATCGAGAATGTCAATGTGCCAAAAATTAGATTATGATTTGTATAAAGACCATTTTAAGGACTCAGAATGTTTTTGTACTTCCTATTCCTCTCGAAGCCCAATAGAATGGTATCGTGGTGATTCTGGCATATGTCGTATCGCGAACACAGCACTACGGCAAAAACATCTTTCTCAAATATATAGTCTTCATCCTTTCTTAGTTGATCTCTATCAACAAATGGATGAAATACATAAACGACAAAAACCTGATGAGATTGATTCTATGGTATTGACGGTAGTCCGTAGTCAACAAATGTGTCGATCTGAACTACATAATTTGATTGAGAATGTTGGTCGACCGACGTTCAATAACAGTTTCCTCTCTACAACTTTCAATCGATCATTAATTGGAACTTATGGAGCACGTGAGGCGAACTCTATTGAAACTGTAGCAGTCATATTTGAAATTGAACTCGATACATTGCATGCAACGCGATCTTATGCCCATATTACCGATAGTGGCGAAGAAGATGAAGTCATTATTCCTCCTGGTACCCTTCTCTTTTTACAAAGTGTTGAAAGAATCAATCACCATCCTACTACGTGCAATAATTTACTGTCAGATAATCAGAAAGATGAACTTTGGTTAATTCGACTAAAATCGATCGATGAAAAACATTTTCTTGGCGAAACATTGACAATATTATCCGCAACAGATATGATCGGGGCCGGTGAGCCGGTCGTGATATGCTTTTTCTTACTGTTTTTAAAAATCACCTGATGAAACCCTTGAGCGAGGTTGAAACCGGTTTACATAAAAAATAAAAGTGTGACTTGTAACTACCCAGGTCGAAGCGTACGGGCCGGATCCGGCCGGAATTCATCGGAAATCACCGGATCAGGGAAGCAGTATTCCGGACCGGAAGTTGCCGGAGTTTTCCGCTCACTTTCCTGCCATATCCGCCCGGAAACGGCCGGGAAAGCTGTCGGAAAAAATCTGGTGACTTTCCGCCCGGATCCGAATTTTCGGAACTTGCCGTATATGTCCGGTTCCATAATCACCATTTTCCGTACTGTTCCTGCTGATTCCTATATTGGGAAATGATACTCATATATATATCAACCATATGTAGCAGTTCCGAACTAACAATAGGAATCTCAAGCTGTGCTGAGTCATACGATCTTTTGACTAATAAATCAATCTCTTATTAAAAATAGTGTTTCTTTTTTAGCATTTTCTTACAGCTCATTACTATAAAAAATTTGACCAAAAACCAACGTCTAAAAATAACATCAGAAATTGAAAATATACTATAAATTGATCAAAATTTTGTCACGTAAATTCATTAGGATCTCTTTTAATTCGAAAGTTACAAAAACAACCCCATTTTACAACAGTACATGATATGGAAATTTATGTTAATTATTTCACTACACCAGTATAACATCTTTACAGCTATTTTTTTATCTGCCGCACAATGATCTACCGAAAGACTCATAAAAAACTACCTAAATTTTAGCACAACTAATGAAG
>JAJEKB010021543.1:2184856-2219050 GCA_022393335.1 Macrotrachela quadricornifera | reverse complement strand
TCCGCTGTGGTTCCGGAGGGATCCGGGTTGTTTTACGAACGTATCCCGTGGGTTCCTGGTTTTTTTCCGGCAGGATACGGTATCGATCCGTTTGTTTTCCAGCGTGCGGAAATGCTTGGAATACACCGTTTCCGGTACGATTGCTTTCCGGTCCGGAATACTGCTTCCCTGATCCGTGTTTTTTCCGGCCGGTTCCGGCGATTTCCTTGTGCGGAAACGGCCGGAATGCTCCCGGAAAGACACCGTTTCCGGCCGGTTCCTGGCCGTTTCCGGAGGCCGAAATCTTCGACCTGGGTATTAGTGAGAATTTACCGCAGGAGTCTGACCATGTATAAAGAGATTATTCATGTAACCAAAAACAAATGTTTCAACAGTGTTTTGGTGCTCATGCAATGAAGGAATCTTCTTATGAAACTCAGTTCTTGTATAAATGTCACTGTTTTAACCTATCTCGGTTAGTTTTTTTATCGCTGAAGACAGGACTTTATGCAATAACGCAAGGTTGTATGTATTAGAAATCTCAACAGATTACTAAGCATACTCAATGAATATTCGACCGCTGAATGTTTTTCTGAAAGCAGAAAGATCGATAAGCGATGAAATCGGCCCACTCCAGAAATCTTGATTTTCCCCTATTAAATAGTCACATTGGGTCTTAGCAACTTTTTTGTACTAAAATTGGATCAATAGAACGTGCCCAGATCATACGTGACCCTACAGTGAGTCGAAAATTTATTCATCCCTCCTGTTTTCTTGTTTCATCAGAAAAAAGAGTCCGAGCAAATCAAAAGCAACGGGAAACAGCGGACTTTTTCCGGGTTTTAAATCCAAAAAAATCCCAAAACATTTGAACAAATTCGAAAAAGTCAAACAATCTCGAAAAATCTGAAAAGAATCCAAAAATCCAAAATGACTTTCAACAATATACTCTGGTTATTTTTTCAAGAGCGTTCAGTATATATAACCAGTCTTAAAATCTGCTACACATGAGAAAAGGGTGATTTCACAAGATTTCGCATCTCTACAAGCACAATTGGCATTCTTGAAATTCCAGAAGAACGATAGAAATTCTGGGAAAACTATGCATCCTGTAGGAAATCATAAGTTCTAATGACATATCCTATGGAAGTACCACAAGTCCTCAATTACTATCCTATTAGAGTATTAATAAGTCATCATCGCCTATCATATGGGATACCCATAACTTCGCAAGACCTATCCTATACGATATTGACAAATACGTAAGACCTATTCTTAGGCGGGTACCCGTACTCTAAAAATAAAAAACTGTTGCACGAAATCATTAAGGGTTCAAACAAAGATCTCCAACCTTTTAAGGTTCTAGATTTGGATACCATTTCCAGAACCTTCTTTTTAGGTCCTTGGTGAACGGTCTAAAACCTTTTTAAGTTCCGCATTTATGGCTAAACCATTTTAAGTTTTAGCTTTTTCGACTAAAACCTAAAAAAAGTTCTGAAAATAGTACCGAAAAGTGGTTCAGTATTACACCTTTTTTTAGAGAGTAGGTTCTCATGACATGTTCTGCGGGGAAACAAAAGTCACCAAGGGCTGCCCTACTGCTACCCATAAGTCTTCAACGCCTATCTTATAGGCGCACTCATAACTCATGATCGCCTATCCTAGGGGATACGCGTCAGTCTAAATGGGCTAACTGATAGAGGCAATTATAAGTCCTCATCGTCTATTCTATGAGCATAGTCATAAGTCCACAAAGCTGTTCTCTATGGATACCTATGAGTAGATTAGTGGCAATGCCGGTTATGTTCGCTGAGCTAAGGTTGCATATGAACTGTTGGATTAAGCACTTGCGAGCTGTGAAGCAGTAGCTACGATGCAGTGATGGGCGAATCAAGCCATTTTTCGAGTCGAGTCGAACCTAGTCAAGCTGCTTCTTCTAACTGTTTGTGTTCTGTTTATATTTATGAGGAATGCTAATACCAAGTTTTCATCACATGATATTTTTCCTAGCCTTTTTTATGTACAAAAGAAACAATCTTACATAAAATAAAAGCTTGGCAGTGCAGTTCCTTTGGAGCCAAAATGGGAAACTCACATACTTTTAGAAGAAATATACTAAACAACCATCAGTTCTTGTTTGCTGCTAAGCAAAATATATAGTGATCTTGATTGCTCTTTTCTTTCGTCACCCCACTATCTAGGAAAACTTAGGTAAAGATCTTCATTTTATTTATCTTCCCTCCTTGTCCCCCCTCATCAATTTCAAAGTACACGCTATGTTCTTTGACTTTGGTTGCTAGGATCTGTAACAGAGATGTGTCGGTAAGGAGGGAATGTCTGTAAAAGGGAGGGAGGTGTCTGTAAGGAGAGAACCCTAAAAACCTCCACTTGAAACTTACACTCACTATTTTTCTTCAAAAAATGATGTGAGTTCTACAAAATGACACAACTACTATAGATTTATCAACAAAATACTGGCTTCCCATTCCGCCTCTTTTCTTCTTTTCAACCTCGTTGTTCAGAAACATTTTCTTTCCCCTCTTTTCTCACGAAAAAAGAGGTTGTTGACGAAAATAGTCACGAATATTTTGATTAACGTTACCATATCATATAAAAATATCACGTACCAAACGGATGTACTGATCAGCCGAAATATATAACTAAGGAAGCTTAATTATGTTTCCAATGTGAATTTGTCATTCTCTCACGATCTTAGGAAGTTTTCCTGATTAAGATCAATATGTAAAATTATAATCTCAAGCTCAATTTTCTTGACTATTTTACTTGGCCTCATGGAAGCTTGTGATGTGAATCTAACAATGAATAGGTAACTCGTAGGGTAACGTATGCGTGAAAGTAAAAAGCTCCCAAGATGGCTAGACTTACTCTAGAACCCTATTAGATCCGATGGAATTTCCTCGGAAAAACGACTTTCGACTGTATGATGTCATAAGTTTAAGATTTCTGCTTATCAGATACCAATAAAAGTTTTCATGTTGTATCCAGGAATGTCTAATACTTCAAAATTGCTGGGTTGATTACAGATCCTGCAGTATACTGCTAAACTACCCTACGCGACTGATTTACCGTCGAAATGAAATAATCTCTTTCCTTCCAAGTTTCATCGTATACAACCATATTTTGAAGGCTCGTATATCTTCAAACCGTACACGGAGAAATATAATCGTATAAAAAGAAATACAAAGTAAAATGAAAGCTGT
This sequence comes from Macrotrachela quadricornifera, assembly GCA_022393335.1. Classification (NCBI taxonomy): domain Eukaryota; kingdom Metazoa; phylum Rotifera; class Eurotatoria; order Philodinida; family Philodinidae; genus Macrotrachela; species Macrotrachela quadricornifera. Next base: position 2,215,850 of record JAJEKB010021543.1, on the reverse strand, counting down.
AGACGAGTTTTATTTGTGTATCAACGATCGTGTTTCTGCACATACCATCACGCAGTTATACGATTACAATACTGAGTGATGTGAAACGTTATATTTCTCCGATTACGAACGTGTTTGCTTGATAAAGATTAATATTGACAAAGGTTTGATGATACTTGGAACAAATCGGATATGATGGAATGCGATAGCAACAAACAGGGATCAGTGTCCGACATGAGGTCGCAACAATCAACGTGACGCTGACCCGACAGACCCTTCTTGCTGATTACATAATATACGAATAAAATCAATTATTCGCAGCGAATAACGTTTTTATTCGCTTATTGTGTCATCAGCAAGAAGGGTCTATAATGACCCGATGTCGGTCTCTGGCAAGGATGCCTCGACGATCAAAAAGCAAGAGACTATAATTTACTCAATACAAGTAAGTCGTTTTCTACAAAACGCAGGAAGATGGTCATAGTTTACTGGGATAAATCGAGCATTTTCGATAGCTAGACATCAAACGATTCCCATAAGCCCGATGTCTAGACACCGTTATAACTACTGTATTAGTTTACGTTGAGAAACGAAAAAGTGAAACTGACTTGGGAAAAATGGTCACAATCATAAAAGAATTGCCGAAAATTGAAAAATCGAAAAATATCTTACTCACATACACAGCCATCTCGAAAAGGAACAAAATGTAAAAAGGACATTTTATGAATTCTGATCATTTTAAGTTCTGTGTGCTTATTTAATCACATAGACTAATAATACAGTCAAATACTACACAAATAGAATAGACTATTTTTCTAATGTTTTCCCGTGTTCTAATATTAGATATTTCTTGAGCAGCTAGCAGTACCCAACAGTCCTCCATCAAAGAGATTTGAAGAGGAATCAGACTTATCGCAAGACTGCGTGAAAAGTTAACTATACCAAACATCAATAGGTCATGCGAACTAATGTAGGAATCAACAAATTTTGAGATTGATTTAGATTTGCACTTGTACACTGTATTTGAATTTGTAGTTTAGATTTGGGACATGAGTTTAGATTTCTACAAATGTGACAAACAAGGAGGGGGGGGGGAATCTGATTGCAATCAAAACAATCATTGGCAATCTTTGACAATCAATGATAGATGCGAGATATTCTAAGATTGAAAGATAATTTTTCCGTGTCAATCCGAGGTTACCAAGAGTCCTCTTTAATTCGCCTAGAACATCTTAATGTTTTCCCTTTACAATAGCCAAAAACGAGAGAAAAGAGAAGAGAACAGGTATACGCCAGTGCTAATCAACTGAGTGTCTAGTTCGATTGGGTATACATTTAATTAATCTATAATTATCAAATCATGGATTCTTTAATACTTGCCAAGGTCCTCGAGGTCTATATTGTGGGGTGACCATAGGTTTCCCATGACTATACTATGAGGCTCTCATAAGTCCGCAAGGCCTATTATATAAAGTCATCTACAGATTATTAAGGCCTGGCCTAAATAGATATGCACTAGTGCCAGCTAACTGCATAAGAGTCGAACTAGGTACCCAGTGCGACCGGATATATATATGACAGATCCATGATCTATTGAGTACTCGAATCTTTTTGTTTTGCGCTGGCACATTACAACTACTTGATTCAGGTAGCCTCAATATATCGATGAAAGAGAAGGGGAAAGATAGAAAAGTTATGTTTTTTGGGTCACAATTTTGCTCACTATTGTAAGGACAAAACATAATATTGTCTGTATCGATTATAGGTTTTCAAGGATGTTCCAGAATTCGTCCCGAACAGCATAATGTTTACTTTGCTCAATAAGCCAAATCAAGTAGACGACGACAGATTATATAAAATCACACCAGTTGTAAATGTACGGACTTCGATCTAGACCAAAATTTGGGAAAATCGGATTCCATAGTTATAACTTTGATGAAACCGTATTTGAACAAGGGACATTCACTATTTGTTGATAACTGGTATACCAGTCCTAGCCTATTTGAAAAATTACATGAATGCAAGAACGGTGCATGTGGAACTGTACATAACAACCGCCTTGGTTCAGTTAAGTTCAATAAATTGACAAAAGATGATTTTGACTATAACAACACTAACAATCTGATGGTTCTAAAGTGTCAAGAAAAACGAAAAGTCATTATGTTGTCTACAATTCACAAACCTGAGGATGATAGAAACTCGAAAAAGCGATTGAAAGACTCAAAAAGTAATTGGAAAACCAGTGTTTTGTTTGTTACAACGAAAACATGGGCTTCATTGACAAAACTGATATGCAGATCAGTTTTGTAGAATGACTACGAAAAACTGTTAAATGGTACAAGAAATTCTTCTTCCATCTGCTGGATTTATCAACATTGAATGCATATTTAATTTGAGGAATTTCGGAAGGAATTGATTCGGCAATTGATCGAAAAACATGTTCAGTCCAAACATACAATTGGTCGTCCGATTATCGAAGATAATCCCATACGTCTTACTGCATGTCGTTTCCTACCTCTAGTTCCAGTAACAGCAACAAGAAAAATTGCACAAAGAGCTTGTGTAGTTTGTAATTACACAAGCAGATGTGAGAAAAAGCGTAGGAAAGCACGTTATCAGTGTGATATTTGGAACGTTACACTTTCTGTGACAGGTTGTTTTGAAGATTATCATACTCTAAAACATTTCTGAATACTTCTATATACTAATAAAGGTTATTGCGATCTGCTTTAGAACGAAATATAAAGGGTTCATTTAAAAAAAAAACCTGTAACCATACGGTTAATTGTAGTTTATAAAGTATCATAAACGACTATAGTTTCTTTCCATTGATTCATTTATTGTTTCTATGTTTATTTTGCACTTTGTCTTTTGAGTTTGCCTAAATGTATTAACTCGATTATGTCGAGTATTCAGTCAGAAAATTCTCAAGCTTTCCACTACAAAAATATAAGAATCATTCGTTAATAACATGTTTTTTCGTTTTTTTCAAGATATTTATAGAAAATGTATTTGCAAACTTCAATGTAAACATAAATACTTTTTTTTAAAGTTTCACGAAATTTGATATTGAACAGTTGAACATCACACTACTTGAATTTTAGAATTGCAAATTCCGAGATAATTTACTTTTCCTAGCGTCGTCACTTTTTCATAAAATGTAAATAACTACCGTTAATCTTAAAAACGATGTAGTATTTTAACATGATGGAAAGTTTTACAAAGAGTAATTCCTAATATATAGTCACAACATTTCTTTACAAATCTTTTATACTCGCTGTTTGAAGTTATTGGATAGCATAGATTGTAAAGAAGAATTTATTCTTCATAATATTTAGATAAGTGAAAATTGTGTACATGAATCATAAATTAACAAATACAAACTACGGCAGTAGTAGCCATTTTTATATTCTCAGATGAAACTACTATAAGTTCTAGCATTGATAAAAACAAAAAACGTTTATTCTATGTCTTGAAATAGCACTGTTGTTTTTTTTAAATTTGATTTTAGTTTTAATTGGAATGAAACAGCTACTGCTATGATTATTCTAAATTTTGATTCTTTTTTATCCTCTCAATTCAATTACCAGTTCTCATTTTAGAAAAAAAGAAAAAATATATATGAATTTGTTAGCATGACAAATAGCAATTAGGAAAAAAAGCATGACTTTGCTCATCCCTTTGATGTTTCATTGGATTTATTCATGTTCGATGACATATAGTTTCCTCTCTCTTTTTTATGCCTTTTCCATTCTGTTACATCGCTTTAACAAATAAATTTTCTCTTGTACGTTTTATCTATATATGAGAAACTTCAAGTAGAACTCTGCAGAGTCATTTAACTTCGTATCCAGTTGTATTGTTATTAATTTGTCTCCCAATAATTCTTCTAAGAATTATTTCTATTATAAATTCATTCTGTACTGCGAAACTATATTTAATCATGCACACACTTAGAGTGAGATGTATCAAGAAAGATACTATTTGTATACAAAAAGAATTATATATAGTTTGAAGAATTTTAAAAAAATGTATACGTAAGTACAAATTTCTCTCTTTCTCATTAGTTTGAACATTTTGTTAGTAGCAGATAATTACGAATATTCTGATTGTATCACTTAAACTTTATTTGAAGAGAACAAACTTCGACTATTTTAACCTCTGTAACATTTACCTAGTATATTCTGCTTTATGACGCTTTCATGAATGTTACATTAATCAAAGCATTATTATATGTAAGATGATATGAAAGTATGATATCAAAAAATGTCGAAAACACATAGTTATCAATTTAGCAACATTCTAATATAGATTCCAATATCACTAATTATACTACGCATTGAAATTATAAGATATAAGATTAAAAGTGATTGTAAATACTTCATAACTCTAGCGTGTTACCATAACATATTTATTGTCCTTTTATTCTAATGTTAACAATATGTATCTGCAGCATTACGTGCCAAAAAATTAGAAAAAAATAACTAGTTTCTAATACACAGAATAATCACAACATTTTTAATTTTATATCTTATAATCTCAATGTGTAGCTTAATTAAGAATATTAGAGTCTACATGAAAATGTTGTTAAATTAATAACTATGTGTTTTTGATATTGTTTGATGTCATACTTTCATATTATCTTACATATAACTATAGCTATATGTGAGAAAAATCTCAATTTATCTGAATTTATATTAACTGAGGTAACGGTTTTCTTCTATGAACACCCTTAATATGTATAAAAATAAAAACGTTCGATTTCCTCGAAAACAAGTCAAGAACACGAACACTTTAAGGACAGACATAACTCACTAACGTCTACAAAATGCGTCAACTTCCAACTGAAAAAGAGTTCCAAAATCTGTCAATATTTTCTTTCATGTAAATTGCGAATGGTATATATATTTTCATAAATTCCTCACGAGATAAGATGGAAGAAATTTTAAAATTCTTCAGATACGTAATCGATTATTTAGAAAAATATTCTTTATAGAATTTTGTTCAAAATCGCTTTTTAGATATATTTCAGTAAGAGAACCAAATGTTTTCAATAAGGAAATTATCATTATCAGAACAAGAGTGATATTTTTGTCTCATATCACATCTTACCAGGTGTTTTGTTTCTTGATTATGGGATGGTCTTTTTTCTAAATAAATATTCCTCTAATCGCTATAGTAGGCAGAAATTTCAATGTTTCTTTCCAGTAGATAAGATCTGAAGATAGAAAGAGACTTGATAGTGTTGATAATATGATCGTAACTGTACGTAAATACAGGGTTATATAATATTATTTGTTCGTTACCACTAGATTTGAGAATATTTTTTAATTGAATTATGGTCCTCCAACACAAATACGTGAGATTAAGTTTGTTTTAATTTCAATCTGATCTAGATTCAAGCATCGTTTTATTTTTTGATCTCAGTCACGCACAGCTATAATTTCCATCCTTTCTCATTTAATTATTTTTTTTTGACGACTATTGAAGTTTACGTCTGTCAAATTGGATGTATGATATCATGTGGAAACTTTGAACGAGCACATGTAGAAAATTATGTTCATTCCATATTCATTTTATTCTTTTTCCTATGCAAATATTTCCAGTCATTCTTTATTTTCGCATTGATTTGACATATTAACGGGTGTGTCATAAAGAATGAGCCTCTCGGTATTTTGCATCTTTCTTCCTTATGTTCTAGCATAGAAAAAAAAATTTTTATCAAAAGATTCCTCGTGAAATTCTCTACAAAACCATATATTTTTATTATTTTGAATAATCTCCATTATTTTGTGACATCCGATACAATCTATTCGTCCAAAAATTACAACTTTCAAAGACAACAGTTTTTAAAACTTATTTCTTCTATTATTGTTCCTTTGAATATCACTCTATTGAAAACAACGAAATATACCATAAGATGCAGCTTGAACAGCTCTACAAATTGCAACCTAAAGTATATCACAAGATGCAGCGTGAAAAGCTCTACAGTTTACAAAGAACAGTTTATTTTCTTTCTATACTTTTTACGCTCAAAGAGGCCTCGAATTCTGTGCGACCGGTTTCCCATAATAGCAAAATACTGGTCGCACAAAGTTTTTCTGTTTTTAAAAACAAAAGATACACAATTACAATAAACTTTATTTTGCAGTTTGTAGAGCTTTTCAAGCTGCATCTTATGGTGTATCTTGTTTTTGTTGAATACATTAATATTCGAGGCAACAATAATCGAAGAATTAAGATTTGCTCAAAAAAATTTCAAAAAGATGTTGTATTTGAAAGTTGTAATTCTTGGACGAATAGATTGTATCGGATGTCACAAAATAATGGAGACTATTTAAAATAATAAAAATATATGGTTTTGTAGAGAATTTCACGAGGAATCTTTCTATAAAAAAATTATTTTTTCTAACCTGAATTATAGATGAGAAAAATGCAAAATGCTGAGAGGCTCATTCTTTATGGCCCATCCGTTATGTGAGTTAGTAACTTAATTAATACGATCAAAACTATCCTTTCTATTAATATCACATAGAAATTCACATATTAGTAGGCAAGAAATTGTCAAAGTCATTGAAAGTTACGTGTTGTTTACACTTTTTCAAATTCATCGCATTTTGATAGATGTATATAATAGAGAGACTATTAGAGTTTGTACAGAATAGTTACGTTAGTTAATGAATACTTTCATCTCATTGATAAAAATTATGTGAATTTAAATTATAAATATTTATCAAAACTGACTTAACACTACATGATTCCAAAATTTTGAAATTTTATAGATATATTTGTGAAATATTATCTTGAAAAGACGGTAAGCAATATTTCGTTGGTAACATACTATTGCTATATTGGACAAAATTATTGCTCACGGGATGTCATCATTAGTTAACATTTTACTCCTTGTACAGCAACAATTTATCCGTTATGTTTACCCAGTGTACCTTATTTTTGGTATCAGTGGTTGTTGTCTCAACATTATACTCTTTACTCGACGACGGTTTCGTACAATATCTTGTTGCATATGTAAGTTTTTATTAATCATGAAGGAAAACAACAATGAGTTGAGTATAAAACTCAATTTTGCACACTGATTTCTGAAGTATCCGATTATGAACAATCTTTTTACGGATACATCGCTCAGAATAAGTTTCTTTCAAAACAATTCGAAGTCTCAGATATGAATGTGAGATGTTTTTGGAAACTTTTCGGTCAATATCATCTGCATTACAATATTGGAATGCTTTGAACGTTGTTTAATATAAGAGTCAAAACATTATGTTTATAGTCCTCTAACGATAAGATTCAGATATCGAAGAGTCAACAGACCTATATGCTGTTGTTTACGTGTGAAGGATGACAATTATTATGAAATGTATCTCATTCAATCACGTACATAGTGTAGAGAATAATTGAAAAATTTGAGTATTCTTCAAGCCAAAATCTAATTAATAGTTCTCCATTTATCATCGAATCTAAAATTATTTTTCAATAAGCCTATGTAATACTCAAAAAGTCATTATATATCCTATCTTTTTTGTATAGATTTCATAGTGACGTCTATAACAATGCTATTGAATCTGCTTCTTGGCGTATCAACGTATATATATTCATTAAATCATGAGAACCCAAACACAACGAACCTTATCTTTTGCAAATTTCGCAGTTATTTTCTTCAATTCACTTGCATGATGTACCGGTGGTGCTTGGTTGCAGCTTGTATTGATCAATATACACTCACATCGACTAATACACGCTTGAGAAATTTTGCCAAAGCTCGTGTTGCTTATCGTGTCACAGTAATAATTACAATCGTATGGTTGATATTAGCTGCATACATTCTTGTCTTTTTCAACGTAAGTGCAGGTAGATGTGCTGCAACCATTATTGATGTAGCACTCTATCACGGTATTTTTACAACTATCACTGGGAGTTTTCTACCAGTTTTAATAATGGTCATTGGTGCCGTGCTTACTCGACACAATCTTATTCTCAAACATATACGTCGTCTTCAAATTACTGCCAACCAGAAAAATAATAATGATCATGCGCAGCGCAAACGCGATCAACAAATTTTCGCAATGTTTTTACTTCAAGCACTTGTCTATGTCATCACTCAAACACCCTGGATGTTTTTCAGCATTTATATTGCTGTAACAATTAGTGTCCAAAATAAGTCAGCTGATCGTATTGCTATCGAACGATTTATGTCTTTTACGACTGAATCGATAGTTTATCTTCTGAACGTTTTGTCATTTTATTTATATACACTGGTATCACGCACATTTCGTCGTGAATTGATGAATCTCTTACGCTCTCCATTTAAATATAGATGGAGAAACAATATTACTCGCATCAATCCATTATGAAATCGTGTATCAGTTAGAATGAATATTGAACCAGTGCTCACACTTCCTTATTCCACTACGATGCCAATCAATAAATAAAAGAAATTGATCAACAGTAAACATATTGGCTGTTCTCAGAGATTTAAACTACAGAAAATTCGTGTCCAACAATCTCTCATACAGAACAATATTAATTTTCGTCAAAATTTACTACATTATGTCATAAGAGAATATTTTATTTAGTCTATTGAGTTTTGTAATTATATTGATGATTGTTGTCTTGTTTCTTTATATACTATTGACGTTTTCAATGTTTGAAATAATGTATTTCTCTTCTATTTTTGCTTAAAAAATAATTATTCAAATAAATATAGAAAAAGATTAGTTGTTTCAAAAATCATTTATGTGAACATCAAGTGAATGAAAGACAATAAGAAAAATAAATATAAATCTTAGAAATAAACTTCTATAGACAATAATGTATTAAAAATTTAACATTCCAAAGTAGTAGTCTTTCTATAAAAAAAAAGAGCCGAGCGCGTCTGTAAACGAGCATTACTTGTCTATATAAAGCCGTATATGCCAAGGTTAAATAGCGACATAAAAGAAAAAATTTAACGCCTTTTCTTTTAATATTATAATAGAGCACGCGCTCGATAATGAGGAAAATGTGTAGCTAAAAAATTGCGAAGAAAATTATTTATTTCTTAATGTCGTTTTCATTTTTACATTCCTGTCGTGACATGTAGCAATCTTTCATTAACATTGATTTTTTTTTTTGATCACAATAAGATTTCAATAGGTTATATATTTTATACAGACAAAAATACTTTAGTAACTACATCATATTTTAATTAAATGAATTGATTTTGTTAGTACTAATTATGACATAATGTGTAGACTAGTATTTTTAATAAGTTTTATAAAAAGAACATATACATATTTATCACTTTAATTATAAAATAAACAACACACAACATATTCAATTAATGTTTTAGACAATTTTTGTTTGGTCGGAAATATTCTGCCAACTTGAAAACTTTTTTTTTTGTCATGAATGACTGAAGTTATTAAAGGTAATTATATACAAAATGTCGGTTTTTTTTTCCATTCTTAGTCGATGATCATAAGCTTCCACTCATGTCAAAGTTATAACTTCAAGAGAATATTTTTCTCCAAGAATAAAAACTATGAAAATTTCTTAATTAACATTTTTTTGAAAAAAAGTCATACTCTTAATTACCATATGGCATAGCTCCGGAAAATTTTCATTTTAATAGAATGACTTTTGAAATACTCAGTATATTGAATTAAAACGAGCTGTCAGACAGTTTTTCTAAATATCTTAATTATTCAATGAGAAATTCTTCGACTTGTTTTTATGGAAAGAAAAAAAAAGTAGTAGTCTTATTCCGATGAAGTTGAATGATGTGCAAAAAATTAATCTTTAGTCTGTAAAGTAATTATATCAGACCTTGTTTCATTTGCATTAAAGTAGAATAAGTGAAAAAAAAGAATTAGTTTTCTTCGATAAGGTTTTAATAGAGTAAGTAAAGTTTTTTTCCTTTATTTTTCAAACGGTCACTTGAGGAAAACTTACAAGTGATTTGATAAAAAATTATGAATAACAGAGAAAAACATTTTAACAATATTAAAGAAAAAAAAGATGTCCCAGAAATAATAATTACTTAAGAAATTTAAGTATTTTTATTATTAAAAGGAGTCAGATCTAAAATTTTTTTTTTTTTGTTTCTTTAATAGAGAAGAATAGTAACTGCTTTTCATACGAGTGGAGTTTATAGATATTTTTAAAAGTGTATTATTTCTGGTTGTGAAAGAAAAAGTTTGTATTTTTATAATAACAGAGGATTTTTCCAGGATTTATTCCTATTTTCATCGTAATTATCGAGTTCAAGCAGCAATAGTCTCTTGTAGATGTTTCAAAGCTATATTTTAATATCTAATGGAATAAAATTACAGAACAGTTTCGTAATTCTTATTATCACTATACCTAATATTAGTACATTCTTTCTATAAGAATGTATATTCTTAATCGGATGATAATCCTAAAATACAAGACATTAGCTATATATACTTTTAAAATAGGAAGAGAAAGAATGTTTCAGCAATAAAGCAAAACATATGGAAGATGGAGGGGAATGTTTGCGTGTGTTAAGGAGAAAAAAATGTGAGAAGAGTATGAATGCGAAACAAATGCATAGGGAAGGAAAGTAAAAAGTCATTCTACCAATTGGCTGTAGTATCACTAATTAAATTTCCTAACTTAACTAATAGAAATATTCTCGAACCAAACTTAAAGTTAACTTCTTTTTATTCTCTTATAGCTTATAAGTTATCGCTTCTACGAAACCTTGAATTTATCGAGTGAGGCAGAATAAATGGTCTTCTTAGTATTTTAAAGATTTCTCCCTTATTTTTCTTTATGATTAAAAAAATTCTTTTTACCAAAAGATCGACCTTGAAATTCTCTACAAAATCATATACGTTTAAATTGAAATCCTACTTACAAAATATTTGAAAAGAGACGAAAAATAAAAACATACAAAATACTCCACTTTCAAATTAATCAGACACAATAAATGGCCATACTTTGTATTCCTGCTTTTCATTACTTATTTTATTGTACTACAAAAACGAAATATATGAAAAGATACGACGTGAAAAGCTGTACAATTTAGATAAGACCAATTATTTAATAATTTCACTTTGCGTTCTCAAAATAGACATCACTTTGAGCATTCAGATTTTGATCGCATCGTACTGTCTTGAGATTTTTCTTAGTAAATTGTTTTTAATATGGTCAATTGATAAAACTTATATGCTAAGTATCGTTATGCATTATGTCTAATTAATTTGAAAGTAGAATATTTTGTATGTTTTTATTTTTCATCTCTTTTCAAATATTTTTTAAGTAGGATTTCAGTTTAAACGTATATTAATTTGTAGAGAATTTCAAGGTCGATCTTTTGGTAAAAAGAATTTTTTTAATCATAAAGAAAAATAATGGAGAAATCTTTAAAATATTAAGAGGGCCATTTATTCTGACGCACCCGGTGTATATACTGTGCTTGTTATTTGTACAGTATAGCACAAGAGAAAAAAAACAAGAAGTAAGTTATACTATAACAATCTATTTTCCAATTCTAGTGATAGGGAGTTAATTGATCTATTACTACCTTTATCAAAACATTTCCAGACTTTCTATTTCTATTTCAATTTTTAAAATTAAAAATAAAATAACCACTAAACACATTTGTGAAAAAACCGTAACATAAGTATATTTTAATGTATATAAAAGCAAGACAAAAAATTTTCTGAAATGTGAATATTTAATATCGTTCTCGTTTTCTAGAAAAATGAAAGGAGAAAAAGAAAATGCTTCTACAAGACACATCCTACCATATACTCAAATGAGTTAATTTTTGAAGTCATGACTTCACTCTTCAAATTAATTTTCATACTAATACTGAATCGTATCAATATTATCATACTAGAGTTTTGCGCAGCCAAACTTTTTAACATTGAAACCTGAACTTTGATTCCGAAAAAAATTTTTTTTTACTCAGTTGTAATTAAAATTGTTAATATTTTTTTCAGATAATTTACAAAATATTTTAGTGTTATAAAAACAAAAAAGTATGTAGACAACATTTTGCACATTATATTTCATATATCGATGTCATTTTTTTTTCAAATAACATCATGTGTCAAAGTGTTGTTAGGGATAAACGAGAACATTGATTTATATACTTTATTATTTAGTTCATGCTCGTTTTATTGTGATATTCTGAAATGCTTACAGTAAAACGAAGTAGTCAATAGCCAAATAGAGTGGTTCATCAGCACACAGAGTCAAACCATTGTAACAGAAGAGATTCATGTTTTTCCATCAGTTTTCTCATACCACCCTGTCTGAAGAAATGACCAAAACCATTATTCTTCTTCTTTTTTCAAAAATCATTCCAGTAAAAGACATGCTCTAGGAAGAGCGAATGCACAAAATTAGACGTATATTGACATATTCATATGAAAATAGAATAGAACAAAAGCGGAAACCGCAATATTTTGTGACATTACCCTTCCTATGAGAAAAATGTGAGAAGAAAAAAATCTTTATAATATTGTAAAAACATCTACAATGCAATATCCTTAATTATGACTATTACTGTATCGACATTATTCTCTTTTTCAACAAAGCAGATCAAAAGCATGTCTAGAAGAGGTTTAAAAAAAACCATGGATCTCGATCGGCATTAGATACTGCAAAATATGAGTTGAAAATCAGAAGTACTACCTTTGGTTAATTAATCTTTTTCATAAAAGATAATTGCCCATTATTAGTTTTAAAAAAATAGAAGACATGAGTTCGAATCAGAGCTGTCAATCTAGCCAAATCAATCTCAAAATTCCAGTCTAATCTAATACATTCACGTGATATTTGATCTTGTATAAAGATAGATTCGCTCAGAAAAAAACGCAGCTCGTTAACATTTATGATAGAAACTATTAAAGATTTCTTGTTGTCAACGACTTCGCAGGATGATCATCTAATAGAGATAAACAGATAATTAAGTCTACGAAATCTCATTTCACAACGAATATTTTTTGGATTTAAGAACTGAGAATAGGAAGTGCAGAGTGTTCCACAGACAATATAGTGATAAAAAGCTCAAACATCTTTACTCTAGTTCAACGAAATGAGCTAATTTCTTGGTTAGTAGCATTACTTTAGTTAAAATAGTTTTTTTAACATGAATAATGCGAACAAATACTTCTGTTAAGTATTGATGTTAATTACACTAAATAAATTTTTTTGTCAAACAAGTGAGAAATAATATATGTGAAGCGTTCCATAGATAAATTTTAGTTGTCACTTGGAAGAACAGTAAAATATAATCAAAATAAGATTTACGAATGATAGAACGCTGATGTAAATCGAGTAGACTCTCAGAATTAGTTAGTTTAATAATTGACGACTACAATATTTCAAATTTTCAAATATGAAATACTGTTTTTCGCATGAAGATTAGTGATTCCAAGACAGTACAAATTCATGCATTTAAACTAAGTAATTCTAAGACTTTATCCTATTTCCATCGGTGTTGTGTCATTCATAAATTTTGTTTTAATTTCTTCTTGTTGTTCTTTCAAGTGACAAATGAAATTTATCTATACCACATTTCACATGCCTTGTCTCTTATTTAATCATTGAAAGAATTTATTCAGAAACGTAGAAATTTTCTTTCTGGCTATATTTTATAGATAAATACACAAAAACTTTTTCTATTATATGGATTTTTTTCATGTCTACTTTGAAGTTTTACATTAATTTTATTCTTTAGATAATAGTCAACGATATTTAGTGTTTATATTTGAATTTACTTTAAAATTTAATTATCATTTAACGTAAACAAGCTCAATCTTGAATATTTTTTTGCAGTCAATTCAATTAGTTTTTCAACAGAAGCATACTGTGATCAATAAATATATTAACTTCTTCACTATGACTAACATAATTCAAAAAAATAGTATTATAATTTTTATTCTAATTACTGTTTTATTATTTGTATTTCATCTATATACAAAGAAATATATTTCATTCTTTCGAATACATGTACAACATTATTCAAACGTACAAATACGTATTTATTGTATAATTTTAACAACACCAAAATATTTTGATACACGAGCACGTGCAGTTAATTTAACATGGGCACCACGTTGTGATAAATATAATTTTATATCTGAATATTCAAATGATACAAAAGGTTTACCAATAGCACCTATTGCAAAATTAATATCACCTGGTTATGATCATTTAACGCAAAAAACGACATTGGCTCTACATTATGTATATGAAAAATTTTTAAATGATATTGATTGGATTGTCAAAGCAGATGATGATACATATATATTTGTAGATAATCTAAAAAATTTTTTACAAAAACAAAATACAACACAACCAGTTACATTTGGATATAATTTTAAAGTAAGATTTTTAAACTATGTTTTTATAACTAATCCAGCAGAGCGGATGTTGAATCGAAAACGCTAATAGATTGAGTTTTTTTAGACTAATTATTACTTCTATTAACGTTTCGTGTATGAATTTAGTGCTAATTTATAGTTTATATTGAAAACGAAATTTGATTCATATGGTTGCAAAAAATGGCCTTTTGATACTTCGAATCAATAACTTTTTTCAAGCATCTGTATAAATAGGTAATGCCCTCAGTTTATGCATATAAAAAAAACGAATCAGATTCTTCCACATTTTTGAAAAATCACCGTTTTCCGACTCAAACGTATTAGCCAAGGGACGATTTAAAAAAACTTTACTTTGTAACGAATTTCTAGTTTATTGAGGACTCTTTATAATGCTTAAGAACTGCCATAATCCGATGTTTTACTATTGCAAAACTATAGTCTCGATGAATGGATCAAGAATGACTCAACAAGGTGTAAAGAGTTAAGAAATATGCAGCTGTAGTAAAAAAAAATTTAGCACATCTTGTTATGGAAATATATTCTCATGTATATGTAACTCTTAGATAGTTTTGTATACTGATTGATAGATTACAGCGAGTATTATTAAACAGCATATTTCAATGTTTTGTTCATTCACTTTTAGAATAAATAAGAGGCAAATATATCTATTTTACATGAATATCACGAAATTTTTTACAAGGTTAACATCGGTATTTTTGAATCGTTCAGCTAAAAAAAAAGTTCAAGTTCATCAATATTTTTTTCATTTTCTCTATTCAATTTTGGGTTTTTCAATCTAACAATTTCGATGCATTATTCATGATAAATTATTTACAAATATAACTTCGAGATTTTCCATCATTATCCTAATCTAAACAGCTATTTCGATGAAATTCTATTAAACTGATAAAAAGAAACACTTTTGTCATATACATTTATAATTATTGAAATAACTCTTAGAGATGCAATATTTTTATTTCAATTAATTAATTCAGTTATTTTTCTATTATAGATAAATGTAGATGGAGGTTATCATTCTGGTGGTGGAGGATATGTTTTAAGTAAAGAAGCATTAAAACGATTTTATGAAGCACATCATCAAGCTAAATCAATTTGTTCAAAAGATGGTGGTTCTGAAGATGTTGAAATTGCAAGTTGTCTTCGAAGAAAAGGTGTCTATATAGGCAAATCAACTGATGAAAATAATCGTGAACGTTTTCATCCTCTTACATTTTCAAATCATTATATTGGTCCAATTCCAGATGCGCTTCATACTTATGCTCAAAATAAACCTGTAGCTGTAAGTACATATTCTTATTATTTATTGTTTGAATTATTATATTTTTATTTAGGGTTTAAACTGTTGTAGTAATACAACAATTTCATTTCATTATGTTACTCCAGAACATCAATATTTAATTGATAAAATGCATTATGGATTTAATAGTAAAAAATAATATAAGTAATAGAAAATAATGTCTACTCAAATTATCATGGAATTAAGCAATCATTTATTTTGAATCTTTTTATATTTTTCATCAATATCTTTACTCAAATTTATGTTGTCAAGAAATCTTAATGAATGTTGTCTATATGAAAATAAATGGAGATAAAATAGAATTTAATTTCATATAAAATCAAGAAAAGATAGAATTCATTACAAACAGAATTGTATTTTAAACAATGTTTTTGGAAGTTTTTCGTTTTTAAAATATTAAAAGTCAAAGTATCTCACCAATTGATTCGAAAATTTTTGTAGAATACATTAAAAAATTAATAAAGTACCTATGATTATATCTCAAAGATCTCACTTTCTTTTCTTGTATAAAAAAATATCGAAAGATTTCATCCAAAATCACTGTTTTGGTTTTTGTGAACTCAAAAATGAAAATAGTCGATTGTACTTGTGGAGGATAGTTACAAATATCTTTGGGAAAAATTTTAGTTCGATCAGATAAAATTATAAAGTGCTATGCATGAAAAACTGAAAATAATTTTAAAATCGAAAATTTATTTTTTTTAGCGATTCTATCAACTATTTATTATGGAAACGAGTCAAATTTTTGTCAATTCTTCGTAAAAATCGAATAAAGAATTAACGACAGGTCGAAATTGAGCTCGTTCAAGCGAAGATTAAAACGTCAATATAAAGCTTACCTTTAGAGCACATATAGAAAACAGAAATGATAATTGTTGAATGATAAAAATAAATATAAAATATAGGAAATTAAAATGTAAAGAAAAAAAAAACAAGTGAGTAAAAATCGATTGATTCATGTATTTATAAAACGAAAAATTATAATTGAATAACATGTATAGAAACAAATAATTTGACAGACTACTTTGAGAATTTCAAGAAAAAAATTTATCAATATATGATAATAAATGAAGAATATTTAGAGAAATAAAAATAACTCTTTTCTACATATTTCATGTCAAGAAAGAAATTGATTGTATCATAGATATGAAAGAGATATACATATACCTTTATAATGAAAATGGCCTAATCACATTCATCCATCAATTGTATATCGATCAGATAATATTTTAATTAATCTTAGGTGAATCATTACGCTTTCGTCAAAATACAAAATTATTCTTGTATTTACACTTATTTTATCATTTATTATAAAGATAAAGAAAAATAAAGAAACATCCTTACTGAAGAAGCTTTTCTAGAAATGTTTTATCAATATTTTTATCATTAGAAGGATATAAATCATTTTTAACAAAATGTTCCAATTCGAATGTCATTGCTAAATCGTGAAGTTGATAATAATAATGGTGATCATAATACACCATATCATGATGAAGCTGCTTCTAACATATTCTCACTCATTTGGTCTCAACTCGCAAGATCGTTGTTGCAACGATGTATCATCAAGATTATTATTAATTTTTAATGATTTTGTAGAAATCTAATCGATAAATTATTCGTTTTTTTTTGTAAACTGATTACATAAAAATAATTTCAAAACAATGCTAGATACCGGAATACAATGTCACTTTCGATGAGCTCGGAAATCATAAGAAAAGTAATAGAAGGCCTACATAAAAAGTTAACAGTGTAAAAATCAATTCGAACAGTTAATTGATATAACTTGTCATTGATCAGAAATCTAATGAAATAACCTATTAAGAGATTAAACAGACAAATTAACACTTTAACTTGCCCACAATCAAAACCATAATCTAATACTTTTGATTATTATTGTTATCAGATAAAATCTTTAAAATCATTATTTCATTAGTTACTCGATTGAGACAAGTATATATGTAATAGTAAAATTTTACTAAATTCTGCAGAAAAAAGAAAATTCTAAGTAGAATTTTGATTTCGATATAGAGTAAACATCCTTGAAATGAACTAAAAAAAAGAAATTAATTATATATAAAACATAATTCTCAAGATAGAATGAATTTCATATTGTTTAATAGAATTTTATTTTCAAACGTATTAGGTTGTCTAGTAAAAATAAAGATTATTATATTGAATACTTGAGAGAATGAATGCCTTTTTTTGTTATTTTAAGTTCTGATAATATAAATCCATTTGAGATAACATTGATGCCTGGTATTATATAGTTTTTTGTTAATAAATCATATAGTTTATTAAAAATAAATATTTCTTAAACTATTCCCGATTGTCTTCGAAAAAACTTCAATAGTAGTATCATATTGATTTGAGATCAAATGGTATTTGGCAAAAAAAAAGAAGACAGCAAATGAGCAAAAACATTTCATCCTAAGAAATATTTTTTAAATAGCGAGAAAGTAACGAAATTTTTCTAGTTTAAATAAAAAGCTGATGATTACTTTATATTTAATAATAAATTGAATTTTAATGAAAGTGAATGGAATAAGTTAATAAATAAAATAGATAAACGTGTACATTATTCATAATTCATGATGCAATTCTTCTAAGTTTTCAACTTTTATTTCCTCTCTTCCGCATATTTTATAGCTTTTATAATTTTTTGTATCAGCAATTTGTGCTGTATATGAAAAGTCAGCTAATGCTAAAAAATCTATAAAAGAAATTTTTCTGTATTTTCGTTCTCGTAGAGAAAAGTCTATCAAGATTCAATTGGTTGCTTGATTGTTTACAAGCTCGTATTTTTCTGATTGGCTCAAGAATAATATGACATACAAGGAATTGTTTTCCATAAACCTTGACCAATGGTAATTGAGGGTGAAGTATGTTAAGTCGAGATAGTGGTCGCATTGTTTAGTAATATTCTTAGTATAATTTTTATTATTTTAATAATTCATAATTATTTCTATATGATGTGACATTAAATACTAGATTATGTATAACAATAAATAAATAAGACGAAACATCTTGACAGAAATCTAAACTCAGCATGATTTTTATTTATTTCTGTGTATCAAAATCACAAATTATTCTTGTATTTATTTTCAATGTTTTTTTTGTTGACTTAACTGATTGCTGAAAAGTAAAAATTGAGATTATTAAATTAAATACTTCTCTCTTCTTCAAGAGAGATAATTGAATCTGTTTAAAAAATGAGTAATTATTGCGTTTTCGCCTTTGCGTAAGCAATAAACCGTTAGGATGTGTTTAAATCACGCTTCACTACTTTTCCTTTGTATAAAAGTATATGCGAGCCTTAACGTCTATGTTTAAAACAGAAAAGAAATGAAACATTAATTATGTCCACGTTGCAAGTCGAAGACGATGTTAGTCATACTGATCATGTGCCTCAATCCAATCTTGCGTATTTGTTTTACGATGCAGAACAATGTTCATTTGAAGAAGTAGCTGGTACATGTCCAAATAAAGACGATTATGAGATGCGCTGTTTGACAATCCGATCAATTACTATTGGACTCATCTTTATTATTGGTATGTCGATCCTTCACATGTGGATTTATAGCAGTCCTGCAGCAGTGCTACTTCATCCTACACTTGTTATTCTGACATCACATATCTTTGGCAAATTATGGTCATTAATTCCATGGAAAAAGATCAATCATGGTCCATGGACAATCAAAGAACATACACTTGTTCTAATTATGGGAAATATTGCATGGATGTTTTTTGAAGTTTATTCTTTTGCAACAATAAGTTATCTTCAATGGCGAGAACAACAACCAGATTACGAATTTATTTATAGTTTCTTTATCATTATTGCAGTTCAATTTCTCGGCTTTGGCTTAGCAGGTGAGTTAAAGATTTCAATCATCATTTCATATCATATTACAGAAAATCTACACTTCGCCTGTGTCGATGATACTAATCGTACAGTCTTGTTCCATTTTTTTTCAATATTTTGAAAAGAGACAGTTTTGAAAGACATCCCAAATTGTATTGTGCACAAAGAAAAGGAAAATAGTAAGTCTTGCATCAATGAAGTAGGATCATGAATAAAAAATTACAAATAAATGCTTTCAACATTTACATTAGAAATCTCTCCTGCTTAATTTTTGTTCGTAATTAGAAAATTAAGCGGTTAGGATGAGAGTCAGAACAGCAGTAGGAAATAGTTACTGACTTCCCTAATATTCAAATATTTGGGATGAAACTACAAAAAAAGCTTCAAATTTTGTTTGTGGATGTAATCAGGAAATCTCGACAAGCTAACGGTGAAGTCATCTATATATTTATTCAAACTCTCAACATTTGCAGAATTCAATATAATGATCTCTTCAGTATTGAATTATCTCATGTTTGATTTCGTTCTGATAAAAAATATACACGAAAGGTTGATAAAATTTCATAGACTCTCTAGTGCTATCATCTAGAAAATAAAGTAGTATGTCTCATTCAAAATACTTTAGAATATAATAAACGTTAGTCTAACAAAGGAACCCCATTATATGCATTTACATTTCTTAGTCATAACTATATCAGAATTTGTATAGGAGTGGAGATTTTCATGATTTTTATATAATGTTCATCTAATTGTTTCGATAAGATACTGCACAGTATCACAAAACTGGAATAACACCAGATAGTTTCACAGTAAGCAAATAATGAGCAAGTAAACGACTCAATTCCTGAAAAAGAACTATATAGTTAATTGAATCATGTGAAGTATATGATTATTGACTTGTCTGAAAGTAGATTTAAACATTTTTTCTAATCTAACAAGCTTAAATAGAATTACTAAGCCAGTGATAAATCACAGAAAGTAATGATGCTGTACTAAATCTCAAAGAATCAATAGGCAATTACTATAGATTCTGTAACGTATATTTAAAATGCACTCATAGAAAGTAAAGAATCAGAATCTATTCATGATTTAGCCACAAAATCTACATACTTATCTCTGCGGGGATGCTTAGCCTATATCATAGATAAATTCATCGAAATTTTCACTATTAGTATTAGATTTTGGCTCGTGGTATTTGTCTTAGATGTGGTTTTTATTGTATTTCTTTTCAATTTTCCATTAGACGACCTTCTGACTATCCAATCTGTGGAAATTGTTGATTTTTCAAATCTAGAAAATGGTCGACTGGCATAAGGATTTGGTAAGCGATATTATTTCGACAGTAAACATATTTCTTGTCGGATAAGTAGCAGATAGATTTCAGATATGCATTTAACTAAAGACCTCGTCTGGTTTCGTAAGAATTCAATTTTTGTCTAGAGTAGATATATAGAGAATTAGTTAAGCAGTTAAACAGAAGGGTAATTAAGAGTCTTTACACACGGGGAATCATGACTGTCCTACTTATATCAAAGTACCAAACTTTTGTTTATACTTTTAGATAATTCTAAGTGAATTATTTTTACAAAAAAAAAGTTCGAGTCAATTTGAAAGAAAAAATGCTTTTAATCGTACTTGCAATTTTTTTTCAGAGATTATTAAGCTAGAGTTATCTGCAGATCGAAGCAAAAGTCTGATGATTTGAATTGACGGAATTCGTTGTGACGTTTGTGCAGTTACTAAACACAACTATTTTAGTAAAACAATCGTTCTAAAGGCATTTATGACTTGGTTGGAAAATATTGGATAAGGCAACAAATTTGTGTTATAGAATAAAATAAATTTTACGCACGTTCAAAATTTTCATTTAGTAATCTTCTATGACGAATGGTCGTTGCGTTTATGCAATGGTTCTTACGTAAACTGAAATACAATTAAGTAAATAGACCAATTCGGAGATAGATATGCATTTAGATGGTTAAGTATTCTGATAATTACATAGACAGCTAATCACTTCGATAGAAAGATAATAAATCACTTATGTTCATACATAGATAGTTAGTTAATTAAATAATCAGATATAATGTTAGTTAGTTAGATAAATAGACAAAATCAGTAAGTAGACAGAAAGTTGAATAGATACTTAATGGATAGATCTATATATATATATAGATGTATTCGAGATCGAAGATGAACTTTGAGACCTCATATTCGGATGCTTGAGCCTCAAAAAATATCTTATTGTAATTAACGGAGGCCAAAAGATAATCATACAAATATAGTTATGATTCCAAATATTTTTTGTGCAGGAAAATAAGAGGATTGATGCAGATCATTTTGTACGAAGCTCTAAAAGGGACTTTGAATTTTGCTGCTGTCAAGGAGGTCCTCTCCTCAAACTGTAAAATCACTTTTTGATCGAGCATATTCTCAAAAGAGAGCTTAGTAAATTATGAAAACCCTCGAATGATTCGATTGCCTAGATCTCCTGAATAGAGAACCACGTTTATCAATATCAGCAGTACTATAAGAATACTATTCTATAAAGAATCTTGGTAGAATGTATTTTAATTTTAATTTATTTAAAATATGTAACAAAGATCATTTGATGTAAAATAGAACTTCCTCCTGCTTGACATATAGATACTAAACACCGATCAATAACAATAGGCCATTTTGCTAAACTACATGATATTGTTTCTTTTGAAATTTCAATATACGTTAACTGTATATGTATTCGTTTTGTGAATATATAAATGTATTGTGGTTTCTAGCGTTCTCTACATAGGTCATTTTATGGAATTTATAGTTTCAAAAACTAGAACGAATTTCATAAATTTACATTATAATAATAAACCTTAACAACAGAACCTATTGTTGTTGATCGATGTTTAGTAACTATTTGTCAAGCGAGAGAAAGTTCTATTTTACATTAAATGATCTTTGTTACATAAGAACGCAACATATTAGTTATTGTTACATTTTTTAAATAAATTTAAATTAAAAAACATTCTACCAAGTTTCCTTACAAAATGGTATTCTTTTAGTACTGCTGATATTGATAAAAGTGGTTCTTTATTCAGGAGGCCTAGACAGTCGAATCATTCGAGGATTTTAATAACTTACTAGAGCCCATCTTTTGAAAATATGTTCGGTCAAAACACAGTTTGACAGTTGAGAGGCTCTTTCTTCTTCTAAGAACGATTCCCAATCGAATAAAACAATAATGATTTGGTATTGTTCAAAACATTTTTCGAACACAATCTTTGAGCAAAAGTTTTCATTCAAACAAATTCTCTTGATTCTTACTTGTCACCAGGATGAGCACTGAGAGTGAATTTTCAATCTGGATCCACAATTGACTTTATTTTTAGAAAGAATTGGTCAAAAAAGATCATAGAAACTGTAAGACCAAGGCATCATGAGTTATGATATAAACTTGTAACACAAATCTATAGATAGTGAAAGAAATTTTCAACGAATACAACTATTTTTCCTTGTAACTATAAATCTGTAACATGGAATTTTTGAACAAAACCATGTTCTTTCATTTAGGCATTCTTCGACGCTTTCTCGTCTGGTCTTCAGGTCAAGTCTGGCCAACCAATTTTCCTTCAATTGCACTTCTGAGAACTTTACATGAAAATCAGGCGGCCGTTAGAGAACAACTTTACGGGAATTATACTAAGCAAAATATCTGGAAACGACTATTCTCCAACCGACTCGCTTTCTTTTCGACTATTCTCATTATTCAATTTATCTATTGTTGGTTTCCACAATATATCATGCCTGTTCTCGGCTCTTTTTCTTGGATGTGTATGATAAAACCAAGTAATTATCTTCTCTCACAATTAACAGGACATAACGGTCTGGGTATGGGTTCAATCTCTTTTAATTGGTTTAATCTCACTTGGCTACTTGGCTCTCCACTAATTGTTCCTCGTTGGGCGATCGTCAATATTACAGTGGGTTTTGTCTTAGTCACATGGATTATTACTCCGATTATTTACTTTACCAATGTATGGGACACATATGACCGTCCAATTGCTGAAGTAACCAGATCTACTACCATATGGTCAGCGCTAGGTCTTGTGTCATCGGCTGCCGCATTTGCCAATCTATCAGCTGCACTTGTCCACATGTTCCTCCATCATAGTAAATCTTTGTGGAAGGAGCTGGTTACTCGATCACTAAAGGATAAGGGAAATGATGTACATTGTCGGCTCATCGCATTGTATCCCGATGTGCCCGATTGGTGGTTCGCTGTTGTTTCGGTACTGGCGTTTATTGTGCTCATAGTAACCGGACAAATATCATCCATACTTGTTTACTACGAAGTTTTCTTTGCTGTTGTGTTGTCTATTATTTATATTCTTCCATTTGCAATGGTCGCGTCCATTACGGGACAGACTATACAAAATCCGAGTATTGTCTATCTGCTTGGGGCTATAGCCACTTCTCTCTGGGTGTACGATAAATCAGTAATGCTTGCATTTATTACTGTTAGTTATTCTATGTTTTGTCAAACACTGCAACTTGTATCAGACATGAAACTATCTCATTACATGAAAATAGCTCCACGAATTCTCTTTTTAGTTCAACTTGTAGCTTGTTTGGTGAGCTCTTCGTTGAGTATCGGCATGCAATTTTACTTCTTTAGAAAAGATGGTTTTGACATCGGTAGCAATACTCCAAACGCTACGGGAAGTTTTGGATCAACAAGCATTGGTGAAGCTATTCTTAATCAGAAGAAATTTTTTGATTCGGAAAATCAGAAAAATCGAAATTTACTCTGGGCGCTATTGATTGGTGCTATTCTGCCTGTACCTTTTTGGTTAGGGAAACATCGATGGGAATTTTGTCGTTTTGTTCATATTCCATTGATACTATCATTTATTTCGTGGATGCCCATAGTGCCAGCAGGTACTCTCTTCACTTGGCTATTGATTGGCATTTTAACAGCACACTTCTTTAAAAAACTCAGCTGGAAACGTCATATTTATTTGACATCATCTGCCCTCGATGCAGGTTTCTTTTTATGTATGTTAATAGTTTATGGTCCACTGGCACAGTATGGTATTCATTTTCCTTCTTGGTGGGGTGTTGGTGGAACAAATAAAGATGGTTGTCCTATGTCCTTGCTGAACACCAGTGCATTTCGTGTCACTTTTCAAAATTAGAAACTAGACGATTATGTTTAAATTTCATGTGCAATGCATTTGAATTTAATTTCTTCTCTTTGTTTTTTGAAGTCATTATTATTGTAAACCGCTTATTTTTTAAAGTTTTTACATATAATGGGAACATGTAGTACACTATATATTTCGATATATTGACCTTGTTCAACATATAAAGTGTAAAGCATAAAAATGTACCAGAAAAGAAAGGTATGATTTTCACTCT
This sequence comes from Macrotrachela quadricornifera, assembly GCA_022393335.1. Lineage (NCBI taxonomy): Eukaryota > Metazoa > Rotifera > Eurotatoria > Philodinida > Philodinidae > Macrotrachela > Macrotrachela quadricornifera. The sequence goes on along the minus strand of JAJEKB010021543.1, from coordinate 2,190,934 downwards.
TTTGGAAGGAGGGTTATGCACTAAGGAGCTACTATTATTTGTTCTAAAAAAGAAAAGACTTTACGGTTATCTGAAAAAGTCTCGATAGAAATAAAGTAGTAAGTTGAGTTTTTCATCATTGAAAAGAGAAGTCTTGAAGATATTGAGACTCGTAAGAAACATTGCTGCTTCATACGTTTTTATGACTTTTCTAGAGATTGAGATATCGGAAAAAGAGGTTTTTCAAAATTTCTCTTGATGATTATACTGGAAATTTTGGAAATAGTTGCTTTTGTTTTCTAAAACTTCGAATGAAACTATTGGAGAATAATATTTCTCGTATATCTTGGAGACCTCTAAAACTCTCCTTTTTAATAGTGGAAATTACATTTTTCTACTTTTTTCCTATCGAAAACTATTTAGATAACCGTAAGGTGTCTTCTATTTTGAAACAGATAGTAGTAGTGACTGCTAGGGATGCAACGGTGACGAAAACCGGTACGAACCGACAACTGTTCCACCGAAAATCGACACGGACCAATGACCGTTTCATCGAAAACTGGTACGAATCGATAACTGGTTCACCGAAAACTGACTGGAACCGGTAACCGGTGCACCGAAAACCGGTAGGAACCAGTTATCATTCAACTTTTAGCTGAGTATATTCTCTCTACTGTAAGAAGGTCCTTATGAAAAAAACACTTTCTTGGTCTGTTTGCGTCAGAATCAAAGGTCAAAACAACACTAGAGTTACAAATTTCTAAACTCCTGGTGCGCCTTCTCTATTTCGGACGTCTCAGAGGTCCTCAAGCCTTATATTAAAACGCTACCCTTGGGTACTCAAGTGCTATACTATAGGGCTACCATAAGTCCTCAACCACTATAGGATAGGGATACCCTTGGATCCTCAACTTTGGGATGGCATCAAATATTTACTTTACTAGTAACTCAGTATTTATCATAAACCTCTGGTCGTTATATCGGCTTTTATATTAGTCGAAAAACGGGCTAATCAGGTGGCAGCAAATTGAAACTCCGTCATTTCGTGCATAACTGTGGAAGATTTTATGAGGACTTTTGTAGAGCACCCTTGATAACTTCAAATTGGCTCGAATAACCCTATGATGCGTCCTTATCTTGATGGAGAAAAAAGCCTCGAAATCTGATAGGCTGAAACTCTTTCGTAACAGCCAATCAGATTTTGAGGCAGTTTTTCTCCATCAAGATAAGGGCGCATCATAGAATTATTCGGGCAATTTGAGTTTATCAAGGGTGCTCTACAAAAGTCTTCATAAAGTCTTCTACGGTTGTCCATGAAATAAGCGAGTTACAATTTCCTGCAAGGTAATTGGACCATTTTTCGGCTAATAGAAAAGCGGACGTCGTGACCAGCGCTTTACCATAGATGCTTAGTTACTAGTAAAGTAAATGTATGGTGTCATGGTTAAGTTGGGGATGTAACGGTACTTTCATAGTATAGTAAGTGAGGATCCAAGTGTACCCCTATAGTATAGTAGATGAGGACCCAAAGGCACTCCTATGGTGTAACAGTTGAGGACCCAAGGGTACCCCTATAGTACAGCAGCTGAGGACCGATGGGTACCCCCATAGTATAGTGGATGAGGAGCGAAGGATACCCCTCTAGTAGAACACTTGAGGACCCAAGGGTAGCGTTTTAATATAAGGCTTGAGGACCTCTGAGACGTCCGAAATAGAGAAGGGGAATCGGGAGTTTAGAAAGTTATAACTCTAGTGTTGTTTTGACCTTTGATTCTGGCGCAAACGGACCAAGAAAGTATTTTTTCATTAGGGTCTTCTTACAGTAGAGAGAATATACTATACTAAAAGTTGAACGATAACCGGTTTCTACCGGTTTTCGGTGCACCGGTTACCGGTTCAAGCCAGTTTTCGATGGATCGCTTGTTGGTTGCTGCCAGTTTTCGGTAAAACGGTCATCGGTTCATACCAGTTTTCGGTGGAACGGTCACCAATTCGTACGATCAAGCGGTGACGATTGGTCACCATTGCATCCCTAGCTCTTTCTAATGAACCTATTTTTGTTGAATTTAGATTGAGTTTTGATAGACCTCGACGGATAAAACTGCCTTTATGGCTTTCAGTAAGTGCAGCAAAAGTTTCTCATTATCCGGCTAATTCTTAAAAACAAGGTGATATCTTCAATCAGCATACTCAGCTCTACCGAACCATCAGAACATCTAACACAACAGTGACAAAATCTTTTTTTCGATTCCTGAGGGAGAGTCCAAGGGTAAAAAATTGAGTTATTAAAAAAGATACAAAATAAGCCTGTGAAAAACATCCAGGGATGAATGTTGATTATTAGGATAATCTATATTATAATGTTCAGTGTGTGTCTGTCTGTTACGGGGTCAGAAAAACATGGTTTCAGATTGGTCCGAGGGGTCAAAAAAAACATGGTTATAGCTCGAGCTCTAGAGAAAAAGCTAGGCCTGGCTATCTTCTTCTATATAATAATGTTAAGTGTCTCTGTGTGTGTTACCAGGTTAAAGAAACAGGAGTGATGGTAGAGATGGGATCAAAGGAGCATATGATTGCTTTGAAAGAAATTTTTTATATTTGTTACCTTTAAATAAATTGAATATCATGGAATAACCTTTGTTTCAGAACAGAGATAGAATTCTAAAAATGTCTTTAAGAATTCTCTCGCCATCAGAAAAGATTTTTTCACATAGTGAAAGCGGCCGTGCAGTATGCACGGGTTTCCACTAATAAAACTATAGTGATATGTTTGAGACGTCAAGATAGTTACTTGACACACCTCTTTTATACATAGTTGTTCCTAAAGAATGAGGTAGAAGTCCGTGAAGGTTATGATCGAGTTCGTAATATTTTTTCATCCAGGATGTTTTCTAACCACTATACGCCTGTAAAACTAGAAGAAACTGGAAAAAAATGTTTCCAGAAAAGTAGTCGTCTTTCGGTGGATTCACCCAAGTAATATAAATTGGTTGTGCTGGTGTTGAACTTCAATGTGTAATACCATCATCATTAACATAATTGCCATTATTACATAATCAAAGTTTTTTTTATTATTTGGTTATTTTAATATTTGTTCAATCTTTAATGATTCAATTTTCCTAATTCATAAATAATTGTATGACAATAATGAATAATAAATAAATTTTTAAAATTTCCTATTAAGTAATTTGTATAATTTTCAAGTATTACTTCGGATTTTAATTGATTACAAGAAGTTTTCACACAAAAAAATATATCATCAAGTTCTAAATAACTATTCATACATAATTTACTGAATATTCCTAACCATTCATAAGCTATTTTGCACAATTTAGTGACGAAAACAATAAACGATAATCTTCGGATTTTAATAAATCAAACAACTGAAGTAATATTGATTCAATAGTGGTGAATTTATGGAGTTTTTGTAAATACTGTCATTCATCATTGATCTTCGCTCATAATAATGAAGATTGTCGTTGTATAATAACGGTTTTTGTTGTGATTAACTTCATTGATGATACAGCTGTTGTTTATCTAAACAAGTAAAGTTGTGATTGGTTATTTATTTTCACCTATTCCATGATGGCTTTTTTTATGTTATAATTGTTTATTGTTAATTATCGTATATGTTAACGTTTGTTTTCTTCTTTGTAATAGATGACGTGATATACATATACTGAGGGCTGTCCAAAAGTAGTGAGAGTGAACCTTTAATATTGTATTGCAAACTTAGAGAAATCTTCTTGCTATACAGTCTAATAGAGAAAAGAATGCTCTACTTTTCTATACTATTTCATCATACTTCCACTAATATCATAATAATAAAATACAAGATAAGAACTATTTTTGTTGAAAATTAGCTGGTAGTAATTAAATCATAATGGACATGGCATTAGAGAAAAAAGGCACTTTTGTATTTGATTTTATCATCATTCAATATATTGTATAAAAAAAACGAAATATGCCACAAGATGCAGCGTGAAAAGCTCTACAATACATAAAAGATCACTTGTTCTATAGTTGTAATTTTTGTTTTCGAAGAGAACAAAATTTTGAGCTAACAAATTTCGACATTAATTCGAAAGCGAGATTGTTTTGTTTGGTAAGAGACGATTTTGATTTTTTCTATGTCATCTTTTTATAATTTGTCATTGTAAATTGTAGATCTATTCACGCTGCATCTTGTAGTGTATTTTGCTTTTTTAATGCAACGTATTAAATGATAATACAGTGTAATGTAAACGTGCTACATTCTTTAGGATCTAATAGAACTAGCACATATTCTAACGAAACAGATTTTATCGAAAGTTTACTATTATGAAATCAGTTGATGTATAATCAAATAGCATAGAAAAATAGAGCATTCTTTTCTCTATTAGCGTCGATAGAAAGAAAGTTTCTTTAAGTTTACTATGCGGTATTAAAGTGTCACTCTCATTACTTTTCGACTGCCCTAAGTATTATAATGAATACTTAAGAAAAATGAATGTCTTTTTTTGTGTTACTTTAAGTTCTGATAATATAAGTCCATTTGAGATAACATTGATATTTGGAATTATATAATTTTCGTTAATAAATCATATAATTTATTAAAAATAAATATTTCTAAAATCATTCTTGATCGTCTTCGAAATAAATTTCAATAGTAGTATCATATTGATTTAAGATCGAATGGTATTCCGACATAAAAAAAGAAGATAGTAAATGAGCAAAAGCATTTCGTTCTAATGGATATTTTTTTTTAAATAGTGAGAAAGTAATTAGATTTTTCTAGTTCATATGAAAAGGTGATGATTATTTTATATTTAATAATAAATTGAGTTTTAATGAAAGTGAATGGAATAAGTTAATAAATAAAATAGATAAACGTATACATTATTCATGATTAACCTCTTGATTACCGCTGTCTTCAAATTGAAGACAAAATAGAAGAACGAAAATATTCTTTTGCGTTCTGTCATATCGTTAATCAGCTGAATAAGGTAGAGAGAGAGATTTTTTGATTTTTCTAATCTATCGAACAGAACGAAAGAATTTGTCGGTATCCAGAAGATTAATGATGCAATTCTTCTATACTTTCATCTTTTGTTTCATCTTTTCCGCATATTCTACAGCTTTAATAATTTTTTGTATAAGCAATTTGTACTTTATTTAAAATCAGCTAATGCTACAAATCCAAAAAAGAAATTGTTTTTATTTTCGTTCTCGTGGAGAAAAGTCTATCAAGGAAAAATTGCTTGCTTGAATGTTTACATGCCCGTATTTTTCTTATTGGCCCAAAAATAATGTGAAATACAACGGATCGCTTTTCATAAACCTTGACCAATAGTAATTGAGGGTGAAGGATGTCAAGTTGAGATCGTGGTCATATTTTTTAGTTCTATTGTTGGTATATTGTTTACTAAAAATTTTTATCAATGATTATTTGAGGTAAACTACGAGCATCCGTGACTAAAGAAACAGTTTGCTGAAGATTCAGAAAGACATTTCTACTTATTGACTTGTATACAATGAACTTATTTCAATTTAAAATGATCTCACTAGAGATGAAATTATAAAAAAATATATTCATTTTTATTATTTTAATAATTCATAATTATTAAAATATGATGTGACATTAAATAATAGATTATGTATAACAATAAATAAATAAGACGAAACATCTTGACAGAAATCTAAACTCAATATGATTTTAATTTATTTCTGTGTATCAAAATCACAAATTATACTTGTATTTATTTTCAATGTGTTTTTTGTTGAGTTAATTGATTGCCGAAAAGTAAAAATTGAGATTATTAAATTAAATACTTCTCTCTTCTTCAAGAGAGATAATTGAATCTGTTTGAAGAATGACTAATTATTGCGTTTTTGCATATATGCAAGTAATGATCCGTTAGTATGTGTTGAAATCATGCTTCACTGCTTTTCCGTTATATAAAAATACATATGGGCGTAAACGTTTATAACCAAAACAGAAAAGAAATAAAACAGTAATTATGTCCACGTTGCAACTCGAAGAAGGTATTAATGATACTGATTACGTGCCCCCATCCAATCTTGCATATTTGTTTTACGATGCAGAACAATGTTCATTTG